>CAKAOH010028484.1:0-209199 GCA_916701665.1 Sebastiscus tertius | reverse complement strand
GGGTGAGGCAGGAAAAGCCAACACTAGGATCAGATCTAAATCATGTTCATGGAGAGACCTTGGTCTGGTCAGCTAACATTGCTGCCAAGCAGCTGAAATATAGAGTGATATTGTACTTTTAGCTGACGTGTGTCGCCTCACTGTTTTGAGCGATGCTCGTTCAGGTCTATTTAGAGCGAGCAAGTGCGAGCTCGATGCTGACTTTCGTTGATTTCACGGCCACAGGTGTCGCTGTTAATAAGCAATTCTGAAAGTTACAAATAGTCCCTTTAACAGTGGTGAAAATGATTGTTAGTTGCAGCCGTAATGCAGAGATATTTAGAGAGTTATTATTAATTATTATTTTCATTGTCTTATATTTTCTGCACTGTCACCACTTTGCTCCGTGTTGATGATGTGCAAGTCAAGTCTTTCAGCAAGGGCTACTACTTAATACATGTTTGAGACTGTGGAATGCATGTTTCCGAGATGCAGAACAATCTCAAAGTGTCTCACTGGAGCTGTTCTCTGTGCCTCTGTTATTGTACATTAGTCAAATTTTGAACCTGTTATCCAAATACAGTATCGTAGCAAGACATGTCTCCTTTTGTGAAGCTACTCTCTGTTTTATTTCACTGTGTATTTTTGTTTTAAATACTTCTTTCTTTATTTTTCTCAGAGCACTCTGAACCTCAGCAACCCAAACTTCTTCTCAGTGCTGGTGCAGAGTCTGAGCAGCCAGGTCCTTTACATGAAGACGGTGATCGGAACTCGGCAGCTAGACAATGTCACCACCATCCTGCCGCTCAGTCAGAGTCAGGTAAAGTAGACATTCAAAATGTCATTTATATAACAGGTTTTGTTACATATTTTAAAATAAGACATTCATTCAATTTCTTAGTAAATATTTGTTATTTGTACATAATAAACATCGTCACTGGTTGGTTCAGACACGCCTTCCCAGTACAAAGTTCATCGCTGTAGGTGTGCCTGCTACAGGATGCAGTCTCTGTTCGATGTTTTTGAACACAAGCTCCTGTAACTCAGCCGGGCCTACCGTGCTCGTGACGTCACAGACTAGAGTACTGCAACGTGGTGGCGCTCTTGCCACGAAAGCTGAAGGAAAGATGAAACAAAGCTGCTTTTTTTTCTCTTTTAAATGCTTACATTTGTCATGTTTGTTATATAATCGTTCATTAGAGTGGAAATCCATTTAGTAAACCAGCTTAAAACTTGGTTGAACGCTTCACTTCCACTTTAAAATAAGACATTTATTACATTTCTTGTGTTCATAATAAACATCATCACGGGGTTTGGTTCAGACACACCTTCTCAGTGCAAAGTACAGTATGCAAACAAACCTGTCATCATCACTGTAAAGCGTGCTGTAGGCGTGCCTGATACAGGATGTGGTCTCTCTCTGTGTTTTGAACAAAAGCTCCATGCTCCACTGCTCAAACTCTTCTGCTAAAGGGTTAAATGCTTGAAGACATTAATGCAAGAACAACACACACGGTCACTGACTTTAAACTGAAGGAATAAGGCTGATGTTATTCTACATTACTCTTACGGTCAACAACACCAACACTGAATTTGATCCTACTAACAAGTATTTTCTGTGTAGCCAAAGCCTGATATATACAGTATATCTTGTTCCTCCACACTGTTGACTACCATAAAGATGAGCACTGTAGTTTATTTTGAATTGATCCAATAGACACCATCCTGCTGCCACAAATACTCACGAGTATTAGTATAAGTTTCCCCCAGCTGCTTTATACTTTGCGCTTTGGCAGTGTTACTTTGGTTTCATTACCGTGCAAGCTCAATTAAATATCTTGAGGTTGAGCAAAGAGTTAGCTTCCCCATTGTCTAACTGCTGATATCTGTACATCTGACATTAAGTTATGTCCTCATAAGCTCTAGATAACAACACATTGAGCTTTGTGTTGTTGTGTATCGTGTTTGTCTTCTGTGCAGGTGAACTACACCGTCAGGGTGGAGATTGGAAGCAGTGCGCCCTACGTCTAGTAAGTGTCTCTGCTTAAAGGTTCCATAATATTTGAGGTTTATTTTTTCTCCTTCAGGAGCCACAGAGGATGTTACGACCTTTTTCACAGGCTGAGTAGTAGTATTTCTCATGATGGGCAAACTGACTCTGATGCGTAAAATGTGCAGAACTTAAAGCATTAAAGAGTTTTTCTGCGTTGGCAATATAGCCACATTTAATTTACACAAAGAGAAAATAGGTGGAATAATTATCCAAGTCAGTATTCCAGTTTAACAATCTAAAGCTTTTGTGTTTTGTTTCTTTTTTTCAGTGCCTTCTGCACCATGCCCAGCATTAAGGTCCACAACATTGTCGTATATATGCAGTAAGTATCTCTTTACCTTCTTCATCATTACCTTCACCTCATCATCACTGACCCAATCGAAAAAAAAAACCCAGCCCAGTGTTTTGCCGCCTCTTTTCCAATGAAAGTAGCTAGCAGCACTAGCTGCTCCTAGCCTCCCTCCAAAGCCACCCCCCCAAAATTATCATTATGAACGTAAACATATATCATAATGAACATCAACAAGGAACATGGCTATTGTTAGTACTCACAGCTGTCAAGCTAGCAGCTTGTGGAAAACTCCGGTGACGTGCAATGAGTGCAGACTGCACACAGGCAGGCAGGTAGGTAGGTAGACAGGCAGGTAGGTAGCACGTCCAATCATTTCATTCTTATTAAAGTCCTGTGACGGCCACAAATATTCTTTATCAGCACATTTGATTATTGATTGCAGTCAGAATCTAATGAGAATTTCAACAAATATTACAAAGCATGTTTTTAAAGAAGACTACCAACTCTAGCTTTAAGTAAAAGTGCTGATACAACTGTGTAAAAATCCTAACACTTACAAATAAAAGTCATGTGATCAAATTGTTAGTCACGTAAAAGTACAGAAGTATTGGCAAAAGTAAGAATACAGTACTTGGTACATGTATAATATGCAGGAATTGTCTAAAAACAATGTATAAACTGATACAAAAATAGTCCCTCCCAATCATCACTTATGACCCACTAGAAGTGTATGGGGCTGTCTGGTATCTGTCTCTACAGAGACCCAGAGGCCCTCTGCTTGTATTTCCTCTTTTCTTCTTATTTTGCTGAGTTTGGGATGTTTCTGTTCTTCAGCAGTAATGTTTTATTTCTCCGATTCACTGGTTTGTTCTCACTAACGCCGCTCCCTCTCTTCATTCACTCTATATCTCACTTGACCATCCCTGCTCGCTCTCTCTCTCTCTCTCTCCCTCGTTCGTTGAGCTGAGGAGGAGGGCCCAACTTAAATCTGTTTTTAATTTAAATCAACTTATTTAAAAATGTTCTAGACAAGAGTATTTATATTTGAAACTTGAAACCTGAAAGGACGTGGCAGGTTGCAGCACCACAATGATGGAAAAAGTTGTCTTCTAGACAACTCTTGAAACAAGTTGATTTTCAACTACACTTTTTTTTTACTTTTTATAAGAAAATAAAACTCAAAGGACTCAATTCCAAACTAATATATATATACATTTTATAATTATTAAAGAAAACTCTTTTGCAAAATCTGCAAAGTAACTAGCTGTCAGATAAATGTAGTGGAGGAAAAAGTACAATATTTCCCTCTGAGATGAAGTAGAGTAGAAGTATAAAGTAGCATACAATAGAAATACTCAAGTAAAGTACAAGCACTTCAAAGCTGTGTTTAAGTACAATACTTGAGTATTGTAACCTTCCACTGCTGCACCATCGTAACCTGTGCTTATCAGCATACAGTCAAGATAGCTGTGCACTTTTTGGTGTCATATTATGTAACACTAAGAGACGATGTTACCACATGAGCCACTTCCTCAAAGTAATTGCTTGTATGAAGTTGTGGTGCACCATTACTCGCTCTATAATTGTTGCTATATGGTTTAGACAACCAGAAATGACTGGAACCATTCTTTCTCAGGTGCAAGTTTTCCTTACTAGTTGTTATTAAATATCATAGCTAGGGCTGTCAATCGATTTAAAATATTGAATGGCATTGTTGTCCATAGTTAATCGCGATTAATTGCAAATTAATCACACATTTTTTTATCTGCTCAAAATGTACCTTAAAGGGAGATTCATCAAGCATTTATTTGTGCTAACGTTGACAGCCCTAATTCTAGTATATAGAGGGGCTGTGAGAAAGCACCCCTTGAGGTCATTTCTGTGGCCACATCATGTATTTTGTCTGTAGCTATACATATAATATATATTGGTCTTGATCTCTGTGTCGTCTTGCTTGTTTTCAGAACCTCGGTGAAAACCTCATACATGGTGCGAACATCCCAGAACAGCCTGGAGGCCTATCGCTACATAGACTGCGGTTCCAACACCACACGCTATCTGACAGACAAGCAGCACAGGCACCTCTCCTCTGTCCGCTCACCAGCCACATCCCTCAGCTACCCCCCTCTGCTGTGAGCGGATCAGTCCTGGAAACAGACTGATCCAGTCCCATGTCAGCCAGCGCACACTCCAGGATGGATTTTGCAGACATTAAAACCACCACCAGCACCACCACCATCACCAGCAAAATACCAAATGATGGTGCTTTCTTCTAAGCTCACACATAAATGGGTAACATTTAAGCAGCTGCTAACTTGTGCCATTGAATGATGAGGCTGGAAAACAGGGCTGTGGCAAGTGAATGTTGTAAAAAGCTTTCTTTTTTTTTTTTTTATCTGTTTTCATTGGACAGCCCAGAAGAAGACAGGATTAGTTGCAGTTGTTGTTAGGCATGAATATTTCTTATATTTTCCTAGTAGCTCCTTTTGGTTTTAACTTATTAGTGGGGGTTGATAATTGCCTGAACTCATCATGTTGAAAAGGGCAATTTTGCTATTTCAACAGACCGGATGAGTCACATGTTCTACTGGTGGAAAGGAGTCACTGCCAACGAGTGCTCTGTGTCCCTGTTTTGGAAGCAGGGCAAACGGCACAGAAAGCTCTTTTTTTTTAAGTGGAATGGCCCGACATTCCAAGCCGACAATGACGTGCCAGTGGATGGCATTGTTTGCTATTAGCTTTAATTAACGCTGCAGAGCTCTGTCTGTGTCTGCTGCTGTCAGGAGGAGGAGAAAGCATTCTTCAGCGTAGCTTGAATGACGTTTTGGTATCGTAACACTGTGTTGGACTGAAGGCTTGTGACTGTTCTTTTTCAAAGAAAAGGGAGAAGTGAAGGAGCTGGCCTGCTGTTTTCTAGTTTTGATTTGACGCGACCACATGAGGGATAATTTAATGACTGTTTTTTTTTTTTTTTTTGCACCTTGAAACTGGGACGTGTTGTTGAACATTATTGCTTTTGCTGTGTTATTTAACTGTTTCTGAAGTTGAAAATGACGGCATTTACACATTTAACATATCACAGATGTTTTCAAATGAATTGATAAGTTATTTTTTTGGGACCTCTCATCACAGCAAGTCTAAGCACACTGATTTTTTTTTTTTGGATTCAGGGTATGCATCCATATAAGTCAAAGAGAGGAATACTGCACTCAAGATTAGATTTTCTTTAAGGGATCAGTTATGCTCGTGTTTATATTAATTAGGATACTGTTGAGTGAATTACAGGGTCAGGGTCAGCGAGGTCTTAAGTTCTTTATCTTTTACACTCCTGGCTAAGCTACTGAAAGAGGAATATAATATGTGCTGTTGAACATCTGTATTAAGTATCTTCTTCTCCGCCTTAAAAATCCAGATGTGCAACAGCAAACAGCATTTAAACATCATTGCCACTGCCATCAAGTATACTAACAGTGGGTTGTTACCTGCCTTATCCTTCATCAGTGTGTTTTAATCACCTCCTCTGTGTTTTGAATCTTATCTCTCATCTCTGCAGAGCATTTCAAACCAGGAAGTACATTTATCGCAGGGTGACACGGAGGTTGACTGAAACTTCATCAACTACAAATCACAAACTACACCTACAGCTACAGTGTCATCAAACTACATCACAAAAATAATTTCAAATGACTTCTGCTACAGTATAGTAGCTCTAGACGCGTCTGTCATAAAGTCAATTTCACTATGGAAACAAACTGACTGAAGGCAATTGTGATAAGACTTTTTTTTTTTTTTTAAAGGGACAGTTGTTTGTAAATTTATGAATGAAAGATTTTACCAGGGTTTTTTTTAAAAAATACAGTCATGCTGAAAAAGCTATTAAAGGGACGTGTGAATAAATAAAACTAATAGACCCCAACACTTTCTTGTTTCAGAATCTTTTTTTCTTTGCCGACAATTTAGAGCTGCAACAATTAGCAGATTAATCGATGCACCGAAAATGAATAGGCAATTATATACTATAGATCATGGATGAATCGTTTTGAGTCATTTTTTTCAAGCAAAACTGCCAAACCTGTCCTGCGTCCAGCTTCTGAAATGGGAGCATTTGCTGCTTTTCTAAAGAGGAAACGATTGCCTTGTGTGAAAATAGCCATCTTTTAATGTGAATGTCCGATCAGGGTTGATGGTAAATGAGGTTAACTGAAGCAATAAATTCCTCCGTGTATATTGCTATATTGACTGAGAAAGCGGAGTTCTCCTGCTCACGGTGTCGGGACAGCAGGCCTACTTGTACCAAGCTTCTGATGTCCTCTTGCACGGCTGATGCAGCCTCGGCCTCTCTCTGCTAGGGCTGTGTAAAGCGAATGCAATACCGCCCCCCGCTGCTCCGATTCTCTGGCCAATCTCACGTTCCATTGTCCCCTCATTTGCGAACAACACCCCAAGGTACTTGAACTCCTTCACTTGGTGTAAGGACTCATTCCCTACTCACCTCCACAGAAAAGGTGTCAAATGTTTTTGGAGCGCCTTGGTAGCCGAATCGTTACAGCGGTTACAGCCACATAACAGCAATGCGCCGCTTCGATCCCAGCTTTGGGACCTGTGTTGGATGTTATACTCCTTTCTCTCTCACCCCTAACCCCCACCCCCCCATTTCTATACTGTCCTCTGTCAAATCAAGGCAAAAAAAAACAACAAAAAAAGTGGGAAATTTTCCCTTTAACCCCAAATAACCACAGACCCAAAAGCACTTCAGGTACCACATCATTTCAGTTTAATTCTATTCTTCATTTTTTTTTTTTTTTGCATACAAATAGCATAATGTCCTTTTTCAAAACAAACACATTTCCTTTTTTTTATGTCTCATAAGCTGTCCTATAGCTGCATGTGAAAATATATTACTACATAATATAGAGATCAATAAGAAAACAGACCACAATATATTATCGCTGCAATACAAGTAGTGTTTTTCTAGGTTTTTTTTTACCAAACAACGCAACATAGTAAATAAATGCATAGTAGAAAAACACAAGAAGCAATAAGTACAAAAATATAGCTGGATAAAAAGCTTATTAATACAAGAGTGCTTCGTCTTTGGTTAAGTACGTCTGTCTTTAGGCCGCTGCCTTGCTCGTGTGTGTGTTTATCTGCCTTCTCTTTGTTAACTTCATATATGTGTGTTCTATAATGAATTTGGTCATGTGAAGCAGTGAATGATCACCAAACATTTCACGGCAAACGTGTGGTTGAGCACTGCGTGTCTTTCCCCGTCTAGCTTTGTCCCCATTTCACATACATTTCTTTAAAAATGGACGTTAACAACAACCTTACCCGACGCATTTACCGAAATACCCTCGAAAATACCGAAAACCCCTCAACACACACACATACACACACGCCACTAGAAAAAAAGTTAAAAACCTCACATTCATGTTTACTTTCATCAGAGAGTTATGTCTCTCGCTCGCTCCGATTATTAAGTGTACGTGAGTGAAAAAACAACAACAACAACATGATTGTCGATTATGATTAAATGTGTCACACATATAAAAGTGCTGTCGTAGGGTTGAAGGCAAGTAAATATGCTGAACACCTAAAACACCTCTAGATACAGGAACTAAATTACAACCTCATGGCTTTGGCCACTTCTTTTAAACAAAGAAAAATAAGGGATTTTTTTGTAACAAAATATAAACACCTAAAGGCAGTTATGTGGAAGTGTTGGAACATTATAGGGCTTTGTTGCCCCCAAAACAGTGCAAGGAAAGGTCCTCTTTTGGGGTCCTCGCTCCATGCTGTCAGCGATGTGTGTCCTTAAGCTGCTTTTAGCACTACTATTGTTGTTACACTGAACACCAGTCGTCTGACCCAGATAATAAACGATGTATTTAACCAGGGGCCTGTCTCACCACTTTGTCTGGCACTCTAGATAACCGGCATCATGAAGCTGTAACATCATCGGAACCATGAATGGACTACTTGAAGCCCACGGGAGAGTGAAGAGTCCCAAGCTAGAGTGAAGATACTGGTATCATATGAAACTAGAAAACCTAAGGAATCCGTTGTTACCAACCACCACCATACTAGCTTAATAATGCTCTTAAGTTACGTAAAATGTTGGCGAGGAAAAACTAGAATGGTCATTTTCAAAGGGGTCCCTTGACCTCTGACCTCAAGATATGTGAATAAAAAGGGGTTTTATGGGTACCCACGAGTCTCCCCTTTACAGACATGCCCACTTTATGATAATCTCATGCAGTTTCGGGCAAATCATAGTCAGGCTAGGATCCTGTGTGGATGATGTTTTGATCTGATTCTGGTTCAGTTCTGTTCAGTTAAAAGTGAGCCAGCTTCATGACCCCAGTGAGTTATGCCCAAAGATGGCTGGATAACCCTCTAATCTTCCTTCATGGTACAGTTCAGGCCCCTGGTAGATGTTGGTGGATTGTGGAAGTTTTACTCTGAAGCCTCCCTGTCCTTGGAGGGGTTGTAACACTATACATCATGGCTTTGCTTGAACACTGTTTTGTTTTCTTTTTTATCCAACAATACTTTACTATATTAGAGAAAATGAAATATAGTGTTATATTGTCAATCAACTGTTTAGGAGTGGGAAATGAACAAATGAAAAACAATCAGTGGGGACTAAGATTTTTCAATTGCCTTCATAATGTCATTACTCTAACTGATGGACAAAGATAGCATTTAGTGTCATGGCCCAAACTCAGAAAACACAAGTGCTGGCACTCATTACTGTACAATATAAGTCTCATCAGTTCTATATGCTGCATGCCACTGTTTGTCTGCTCTGAGTCTGGTCTCCTCTTTTTGTCTCCCTCTATCGGCGTTGTGACAACATGACCTTGTTGATAAAGTTGACGATGGCAGAGGCCGGTTGTTCGGGGTCCAACTCAGCAAACAGGTGGCAAACGTTCTCTGCCAAGCTGCCCGGCTTCTTGGCCACGAAACCAAACACCCTGAGAGAGGAAAGGGTTGAGGAGGAGAAAGAGGATTTGAGGAAACAAGTTACTGAGTATGAGAGGAGGCGAGACAGGAAGGTAATTACACAGATATTTAGAGTTTGTCTAGTAAGTCTCTTTGTAACAGCCTACAGGGTTGTACGGAAGCCCTGAGAAGCAAGTGAAAAAGAAATAAATCTGGTGATCCAGTTTCTACGTCTGATCTAAATTGTTTTCTCTCATGTGTTTATGACTTAAAGCCCCCCCTCCAGCCAGTTTTACTTCCTGTTTTTTGGTTCTTTCTCAAACAGAGAATGGGGGTGTGGTTAATAGTCAGAAGTAATTCATTACCATGGCATAATAAACATGTTCAATATTTACGATTTGAGATCGGTGCGGCAAGGATGGACTTCCGAGCCGATCGGGGAATGTAAAAAACACTCTTTACATACCTCACACCAACAGGATGGCTGCAAAGATAATCTTTAGAACCATCAAAAAATCTGTACTTTGACCTTTCTTTTGACTTTTGACCTCTGACGGTTGTCGGGACGGGGGAATCGGGCCCAAAATCGGCTTGATTCTTGTGTAGTGTGTGAGAAAAATGATCTTGGCAAAACCTTTTCTTTCATCTGCCAAAACTTTTTCCCCACCTGTTCCACAGATGAAAACAAAAAATGAAGGAACTTGGAAAGACTATCCTGGCAAAACCTTTTTTTTCCACCTTCTTCTTAAGTCATAAACGCAGGAGAGAAAACAATTTAGATCAGACTTAGAAAAATGGACCACCATAATTTTTTTTTCTCACTTACCTCTCAAGGCCTCCGTAGATCTAACTACAATGAAGGAATTAGTATTATGTAATATGGGGTCACGTGAGACTTGATTTTCATTGTTAAATCATGTTTGCTGGAATGATTTTGCAGAGGCTCACGTGCAATCTGATGCCATGCAGAGGCTCTAATATCGCTGACTTCTCAGCCACGTGGCTGAACCTACACACCCTTTTTAAAAATACCCACAACGCACATGCACTCACTCTTACTTTCTCTCCGTCATCAGACACAAACAGAGCACTTACTTAACAACGGCGTTGTCTGAGTTAGTCCACCTAAAGCCAAGAGAGAAGAGAGAAACCAGGCTCAGACATACGCAGACAGGCGGAGCTGCCAGACAAGCCGATGCTGCTGCAGCCTGAGCCGCAGTCGGCATGCTCGCAAACATACAACGGCTCCGCTCTCATGCACACTGAAAAATGCACTCACTAAACAGACTTAGAGATCCATGCAAGGGCTCACAGCAACAAATGCAGTGAATGATCATGGGTGCAACGAATGATTGATTGTGGGTGATTTTAGGTTAGTTATGGTTCAAACTACAGCTTCAAGAATCAAACGAAGATCCTTATTGTCTTTTAACTGCCCACCTCCTGTCCTTAGGGTCGATGCTACTGAAGGTCACGCTGTTCACTGGGTAATGTCTCCTGAAGAAAACCCTAGAAGAAGAAAGATACAAATAGAGCGAGACAGGAGAGAAGAGTTTAAGTTGCATCACTAAAATGCAATGAAAGCACAGCGCATTAGCCATAGAGTTGCAGCTACAGTGTTGTCCATCATTGTTTATTAGGTAATAATGACTAGTGTATGAGGGGTGGAAGTAACACAAATTAATTCATAAAAATGGAGGTGATGAAAATGCATATGGATTAATAATGGTAGTGATGAAAATGTATGTGAAAAAAATAGAGTTATAAATTGGAAATTGATTCGATAAACTTGATTGACATTTTATTTGGAAAAGTGTTGCTCTGATAATCAACTGTGGACTGTTCATCATCATTCACAACACCCAACTGACATTTATCAATTTACAGCACACAATCTTTGTTAACTTCCGCCCTATCAAAAAAAAGAACACGTCCACTCAGCGAATCGCTCTACTCTCGACTTTTTCTCTCAGTGGGCGTGGTTTTTGATTGACATTTTGGGCGGAAGTAATACAAATTGCATGCTGTAAACGATAAATGTCAGTTGAGTGTTGTGAATGATGAACTGTCAGGATATAGTGAACATTTTTCTACCTACTTCAGCTTTAAGGGTCTGAGTGTCTGTATTTTGGGTACACAGTATATTATGGACTCATTATAGGAGCTGAGGTTGAAATTCGAAAAAAAAAAAGAAAAAGAAAATCCCTGATCAAAAGTTATGCCATATGCATTAACACAGCAAAAATGATCAAAATGTAAAATCAAAATGCCAAAAATATCCCTAGTGATAGATACGGGTTAAGTACTAATCCTTTGGGAATCTCTTACCTGCGCTGGCTGTCGGTCAGTGTGATGCCCTGCGATGTCACCTTGAACTGGACCACAGTGGCAGCGGGACGCGGGTTACGACCCAAGGAAGCATCTGTTGCCTTGGCGATGGCCTGGGGGCCGGTTAGAGACTCTGTTTCCACGGAGTTCAGGTAAAGGACGTTGCAGGCTGTGGGGGGCGAAGGACAGACAGAGAGAGAGAGAGAGGTGAGCATAATGACCACACCTCAGAGGTCAGAGGTCTCTGTGTTTTAGGAAGAGATGGCAGAATGGAGACGTCACCTGCTCCTTGTTTCAGCAGGTCAGCAGCCGTGCTGATGTTATTCTCTGGTTGAACCTCCGGCACCTCTCCTATCAGATCTGAGATAAATAAAATCGGAATCAGATATATCAGACAAAAGAGCATTTTCTGTAAAACACGTATAGCTAATCACCGAGAGGTTTAAAGGGAAATGGATTAATCTCAAACAATTAGTAGATAAACAGAAAAAGAATCATCTACTGTTTTGACATTCTATTAATTGTTTTTTAAGCAAAAATGTATATATTTTTAGACAAAACGTTTGAGAAAATAATCGATAATGAAAATGTGAATATATTTCAGGCCCTAAGCCCCTAAAAACAAAGGCGTACCAACCTTTTTCTGGGATCTTAAGAGCGCAGGGCAAAGAGATGGGCGTGATGGAGTGTTGGTAGACCAATGCAGACAGACTCCCTGTTGATAACAGATTACAGTAAAAATCTAACAAGATGTATATAAAAATAATGATTAAGATGCCCCATTCATTGTTTTAATAATATTTTCTTGGAACACAGTAGGGGTGGAAAAAGAAAATCGATTCACCTAGGTATCGCGATTTAAAAAAAATAAATTTAAATTGATTTTTTAATGCCAGAATCGATATATTTGCTTAATTTGAGTCTATGCGGAGGTAAAAGGAAGTTATCGCTTTTATTGTTGTAGCCTGAGTAACGTGATGTCACATCCGCTCTGTATCCTTCAACCAAAACAAACCAGCCGGCCACTGCAAGCCAAAATGAAAAAGTAGAAAAAGGCGGAGGATCCACATGGATACGACCTGCACCCTCACATTTAAAATCCAACACTACACATCCAGTAAAGGATGGAAACACTTTGGGTTTCACACATTGCAGGAAAATCAGAGCTAGACATCACGGCTAAAGCTGCATGCTAACTCTGTCATGGACAGGAAACGTTATCGTACGTTATTGTAAAGTGCGGTCAAGCCAGCCTTGACTTCGATTTGACATCTCAGACTACATACATGAAAATGAAAATCAAACATTCTTACTCTATTAATTTAGATATTTTCCAAAGTAAAAGTCCCTAGAAATGTATGATTCAACTTTTTCCCACGGTCTAGTGTTAAAAAAGTGAATAAAAATCGTAATAAATCGCAACATCGAACCACAATACATATCGAATCGGCACCCAGGTATGGTGATAGTATTGAATCGGGAGATAGGTGAATCGTCCCAGCCCTAGAACACAAACATGAAAAGCATCCAAAAGCTGGAGAAGGTAAACTTACCAAAGTAGGGCTCATTCTGACATCCTTTAATCTTGACTCCTCGAGGGCCTGTTTCTATTAGGAAGTGTCTGACCAGCTGTTCCAGAGGGTCGCTCACTGTAACAGCAGAGATTTACTTTTCATTATTAGATTTTATACAAGCATCATTGGCTACCAAGGACAAAGCAAACTGCTGAATACATAAAAGGATACATAAAATAGCCTGAATGGTTAGATTGTGCTGCTGGAACAACAATCTAAAATGTTTTTTTACCCTTGCTGCTGTGGTTGCTGACATTGGGAGGAGGTGTAGCCACCTTCAGGGCCAGGCCGTATGCCCCCTGGAAAGAGTTACTGTCCCTGATCAGGAAGGTTCCTGGCTCTCTCTCCTTCAGAGCTGCGATTGCTACGGCCAAACACAACCAACATGTTAGGAATTGTATTTATTGAAATGAGATTTTTCGTTAAAATTATGAAAAAGAACATCAGTGGAATTAAAGACCTACCTTGCTCTCTGGAGATGCCAGGCTTGTACCAGAACCTTGAACTGTCCTGGACAAACTTCACACTGACTCGATTATCGATCTCCACAGATGCCACTCCATCGTTTTTGCCTGCAGGAGGTGCAATTTCCCCCACGGTGGGAGAGAACGTGACATGGAGCTGATGCTGGGCGGTGCTGGCAGTGGAGGGAGCAACATGGCCCGCGGCCGACCTCAGAGTTCCCATCCCATCGTTGGGTGAACCTGACTGGACGGGCGGGTGGCGCTTCTCTGGCAGAGGCGGCTGGGGGTGAGGAAGAGGGATGGAAATGGTGGAATAGTTGGAGTAGGAGGATGGATAGAGCTGAGGAGTGTGAGCCGAGTAACAGGGCCTCTTGTTAGTGTCCAGAGCAGAAGTGTGCCCGACGGTGCTGTGCTCCATGCCTGGGTAGTGGTGGTGTGGGGGTCCGTGATGCTGGATGTGGCTCGGATGGTGGGGGTCAGACCCGCTCAACATCAACCTCCTACCCAAAGTGGCAAAGCCAGGAACTGGGGTGTCCGAGATTGGGGAGCCCTCCATACTACTGGAGGCCGGCTGGGGGGGTAATGATGACGCTGTGGTGGGAGATGAAGGGGCAGATGTGGCGTTGGGGGGGATCATGGATTTTGCAGTTTCTGGGTGAGGTTCCCTGGTTGGAGAAGATCCACCGACCTGCGCTGGGTTTGGTCTCGTCATTCCGGCGGCTTGGGTTTGGGTCTGGCTCTGAGGCTGGGGCTCCGCCTGTGCCACAGTGGAAGGCAGAGCAGCAGCCTCTGAGGGATGGGGGGTCTGGAGGGTGAGAGAGCCAGGTTGGGAGTGTGTATCTGGTGCGGACGAAGCACGGGTAGGGGATGAAGGAGACTGGCAGAGTCCCTGGTTCGATGCGGTTGGTGTCGCAGGATCAAAAGGAGGAGCGTTCTGCGTTGTCGAAGCTGACGGTGTATTTGGGCAACAGTGCTGCTGTTGGGGAGCAGCAGGGGACGGGTCTGTCGGTGCAGTGCAGTGGTTGTGGGGTTCTGTTTGTAGGTGCGGTGTGACCGTGTGTGCTTGGGGCAGGGATGGCGGCTCTGTGCCGCTTCTTTGGCTTTCCAGGGATTCCTGGGTGATAATATCAGCAGGATAGTGTTCGTCCTGGGGCAGGGAAGCCTCGTAGTCACTGCTGAGGATGTCCGTGGTCCGGATCTCATACTCTCTCCCTCCTGGACTGGGGCTTGAATGGACAGAGATGAGTATTACTTTCACAGACCTGCTTGTGATCTAGTGAAATGTTTCTAAATGTTCTACTCTGACCTCCTTATTGAATCTTTATTGTCACCGATACCCCATTTTCACCTCGCTGTAACATGCAAACTGTATCTGGATCTGGATAAGGAACACCTGATGATGCGAAGTGTAAATACAGAATGCCATGTGACTGGATTGCGATCAGATCAGCCAGATCACACCTGGAGGCCTTTGTGGTGAAAATGGAGCCCAAGTCACACGAATTCTATGATATTCTATATTGTCAACATAGAATAGCTAACTGTCTTAAATACCTATGGCTTTGTATTGGCAAGAATCTGGCGATACGATATGTATCATGATACAGAGGTAACGATTCAATATATTGCGATATATTGCGTAACTGTAAGCAAGGAGATATATTGCGATTTTTTTAATTCTAAGTTTAGGAAAACTGTCATGGTATAAAGAACACCAGAAATAAACCATTTTAGAATAGGCAAAAATAACACATTCATACTGCATGCAAAATGGTCATTTTCATTCACATATCTTGAGGTCAGAGGTCAAGGGACCCCTTTGAAAATGGCCATGCCAGTTTTTCCTCGCCAAAATTTTGCCCAAGTTTGGAGTGTTATTTAGCCTCCTGCAGGACAAGCTAGTATGACATGTTTGGTACCAATGGATTCCTCAGGTTTACTAGTTTCATATGATGCCAGTAACTAACTTTAAAACAGAGCCCGCGACAACCTCCGAAATACAGAATAGCGTCCAGGACCGCCAGTGGGGACATCTTTAAGAGGTTAATTAAAAACTGATACAGTTTTTTGAGAATCAATACAGTATCACAAGACATAATATCGTCATACTCATGTGTATCGATATTTTCTTAAACCCCTATAAATAACCGTCATTTATGTAATGTTAAGTTTCACATTATTTCATGGAATTATTTCATGTGTGGAATACCTTTCCTGTGTGCGTAGAGGGCTGCTGGTGTGGACAGGAGTCGGCGGTCCAGACATGTCCGATGGCGTGGAGCATGCAGCGTGGACGTCTCTGTGGACCCTCTTAAAGGAACCGTGGGTAATGTGATCCCTCCAGCCAACACTTTCACCAGAGCTCCGAAGGCCATCTGGAAAGGAAGGGGAACAATGGTTTACATTTACCAAAACGTTCAGCTCAGTCGAGACATCATCAGCTGGGGTCGTATTATTTTGTTGCCAATGTGTATTTAAAATTCAATGCTTTTTGGGTGTTATGTCATGTAAACATCAAGAAAAGGTGGTGAGACCATTTGTGAGAAATGTGTAAGACGTCTGTCTAGTTAAGCATAAATGATTCAGTGCATGCTGATTTTGATTATGGATAAGTTATACGCGTTGTTAGGGGAAAACACATGTCTGAATGTCTCTGTTTTAATGTGACTCACCAGTGTGTGAGTCAGAGCTGTATGACTGCTGTGAGTCTGGATGGTGATGGTTATGGTTATGCTCTGCCTGCCCGTTGCTATGGCTGCAGGGCCCCGTCATGGAGGAAGGCGGGGGCAGCGGGGACGTGGACTCGGACTGGTAGCCCGAGGCGTAGCCCCTGCTTTCAGACGGCGAGGGCTGGTAAGGCGAGCAGGGGCACACCTGGCGGGGCGTTTGGTAACCGCTGCTGCTGCTGCTGTACTTCAGGTCCAGGTGAGAATGAGCGTGGGACCTCGACGCCTCTGGATAAGCCGGGTGACCCGACGGCAAGGGGTCAAACGTGAAGGCTGGAAGATTGTGACCCTGTGGTCCGTAGGAGGCTACGGTGGCCCTCCTGTGCCAATATTCAGCCTCTCTGTCCCTCTCCCACTGCAGCTCGACCTCCCTGTCTCTCTCCCACTGGAGGGACAGCTCTCGGCCTCGTCTCAGCCCGGGATCCCTCTCCCAGTGCAGCTCTGACCCTCTGGGTAACTCTGTCTCCCTGGCTCTCCTGAGCCCCACCTCCCTCTGCTGGAGCTCCGCCTCTCTGTCCCAGTGGAAGCCGTCTCCTTGGTCCAACCTCAGGCTGTGATAGGCCGCCGAGTCTTCTCTCCTGATGCTGCAGTCTCTGCAAGGGCAGCCAGAGGGTGGCAGACCATCCATTAGTATTACATCATGGTAGGTAGGGCTGGTGGAGGGTTTTGGGTGGTGTGGGTGGGGATGGTGGTGGCTGTGAGGAGGAGGAGGAGGGTGGTGATAGGGACCGTAGTCATCTTCTCGACAGCAGAGGCGACCCGGAGCAGACAGAGGGTGGTGATGCGGGTGGTTGTGGGAGTGAGGGGTGAGGTCTGGCGACGGGTACGGGCAGATGTGTCGAGATGAGGAAGCCTCCGAGCAGGAGCGGTGCAGGTAGTGCGGCGGGCCACTCTGGCGGTCCCACACCAGATCCGGAGGTGGGAGGGACTGGTGGGAATGGGGGCTGTAGTGCTGGCACAGATCCATGTGTGACGGAGGAGCAGCTGGGTTGGGGCTGGCAGAAGGGGTCGCCCCGTGGTGCCCGTTGGTGCCGGGAGCCCGGTCGAGGCAGTAACCGTTAGGCATGAGGAGCGTGCGGTCGCAGCCGGGCTCGGCACAGCGTTGGGACCGGTAACCATCCCGGCAAGAACAGGACCGACTGAGCCTCAGCGTCCCGGTTCTCTCAGAGGGCAACGAATCTCCATCGTCCAGGATGGCGGTCTCTCGTTCTGCGTCCCGGTTTCCCTCTATGCCTCCGAGGAGACGGTCGAGCTCCTCTCTCTCCTGTCTGGTCGGAGGCAGCGGGCGAACGGAATCCTCCTGGCACTCGGGATGGACAGATGATTGGTTCAGATGGACGGAATGGGCTGAGAGGGCGGAGTCAGACCCGTGAGCGATGAGATGGTCCGGCCTATCTTCTGCCACTGGGCTGCTGCCATTGGTTGAGGTGAGAGAACCAGAGCCGGGGCCTCGGCGCTTCTTTATCTGAGCGTAGAGACTGCCGTCTACGGGACCTCTGGTGTGGGCAATATCTACTACAAGAGGAAAAAGACAAGTACGATCAGCTCTCAGACCGACAGCTGTCATTGGCTATGCACATAGATGAGCCCGTCTGAACTTTAATCAACAGCTGTTGTGTTTTGAAATCTAGTTGCTGTTTTTTCTAACTTTTAGTAATTATCCCTCAGTAATTACTTAAAATCATTCTGAGACTGGATTCAAAGAGAACAGTCAGTGTTACCCTCAAGGCTGTCCTGGTATCGCTGGTTAAAGTTCTCATAGGAATCCCAGCGAACCACCGGGTCAGCAGTGTTGTAGTCGACGGTGACAGCCGGGTCGTTCTTCTGGTACTCACGGCCTGAGGGAAGACACATCCAATTTACTACATTTATCGGGAGATAGCAGATCAACAGTATACACAACATAGAAGTGGTGTACATCATCTGAAAGCTGGGAACCTGAGGAATAATTTGAGATGCAGCTCAGCACTGTGTGTCAAGTTGTTCTGGTCATAAATCAGAAATAAACATGAATGAATGAAGTAAAATAAATTGTGAAAGTGTATGAGGGCTTAGAACATTATGATAGAAGTTTATGATGGCCATCCCCATTCTCACTTATGTCTCAAGTTAGTCTTCATTTGTTGCAGCCATTTTTGGGTTGATACCATTTTTTTTACACAGATTTGGTGCAAAATGTAACAATTTTTAACTCGAGAATTGATAAAAATGATCAATAATACCGTCAAAATACCACATCAAGACACCAAGACCTTGAGGAACACTATAGAAAAAGCCATGCTGTGATTTGGTATAAAAACTTTTGACATTTAGAGATTCCGGTAAGAATTGCATTTTCCAGTGATCGGATGACGAGCGCTTCTGTTCTGGAAACTACTCAGAAACCCCCTTATTGTCAATCTAGCTAGGAAAGCCATCCATCCTCTGACTGCTCTAGGTCTCTAGTTTTGTGGCTGTAAAGTTTCATGAGGCTGTGATTATCCTAGAGGTCACCACAGGTCATTTTATACAGTGAGGTCAAGTTTCAAAATATGGTCTCACTATGTGAAATGGCTACTATGGGGACTAACATCATCACACATGAATACAGTTGGGCTCATTGGATCCACAAGAGACTCAGCTTTTTATTTAAGCAAGGCTGTTTAGGGACCCGAGTATGCAGAAATATTCAAACACACAGCTATTCCACGGGTCTCAGGGGGTTAGTCCAGTTGAGCATTTACATCCATTTATCTTTTACCCATTTGACAAATATGAACTAAACTTTTGAAGTAGAACAGATTTGAAGAAGAGTGAACCAACCTTTGATTTTCTCAGGCCCAGAGGAGAAGACAAACTCCACTGTGGCATCAGACGGAAAGCGCTCATCTGGGGAGAAGAAAAGGAAAAACAAAACATAGATGAAATATGTTAGAATTCTCATCAAATCGTGGGAAATAGCTATTTTTATAACATAAAAATATACTTTTTAAATTCTCTCTACATCACAGTCTTCTCTCCTCATGAGACTGAGATTTATGAGAGCATGCCAGAGCTTCACTGATGATGTGGGGAACCCCCCTGAAAGCACTCAAACAGTGTTTCTGCTCCAATATATCAAATATACTAATACCTTCCACAGATGTGTTCTGAGCTGCATGAACCCACAGTGGTGTTTATTTACAATTACAAATGAATAGTTTGATGGATTGACGACCACATACACAACAGACATGTTTTTCAGCTACACATATTCTGTCATTTCCAGAAAGTGAAACCGAGGAGGAAATGAGGTAATGAGCATATTCAAGCAGACCAGTGCTCACTAAGCCTCCTTTACTCTCTCTGAGGGATAGTTGGAGACACTCCCTCCCTACAGTACAACTCATTCTCCATATATACTCACCTCCAGGGAGCTGTTATTATGTCCAGGATGGAGATTAAGCTGCTACTATTAAAGGATTTATTCAACCGCACAGTATTATGAGGCCATTCTAGGTAGAAAACCACTGTGGACACATTCCCACAATAGTAATTTCCAAATATTATGTCAATTAGTTGTAAGTGATGATTAATATCCTTGTCATTCAGGCACAATTGAGTTGTGTTTTGCAAGGATGCAAAATCAGGCAAAACCCACTCTGGTCTTTAGGACGCGATATACTATATTCTGGTACATTTGAAGAGAGGCTGCGTAACATTTGAAAGAAGATATAACACAATCTTAATTTTGTAAATCAAAAGTTGAACTCATAAGCAACTAGAATTACCGCCGTGCCGTTGTATGCCTCCGCCAACCAGTGAAGTTTAGTTTACAATCATGTCTGTCCAAATTATCATCTCTTCATCATTTTTATCCTGTTAGACATTTGTGTAAAATTGTAATATGTAGCATATGGATTCTTTGAGTTATGTGCCAAAACTGTGTTTTGTAACCTTGGTCTTTTGACGAGCAAAATCTAATCTGTTCATGGACGTTTGTGCCAAAGTGGAAGAAATTCGCTCAAGGCGTTCCTGAGATATCTCTTTCGCAACAATGGGACGGACATAAGGTCACAGTGACCTTGACCTTTGACCACCAAAATCTAATCAGCTCATCCTTGAGTCCACGTTAACGTTTGTGCTCAATTTGAAATAATTTGCTCAAGACGTTTCCGAGATATCACGAGAATGGAGTATGGGACGGAAGTAAGGTCACAGTGACCTTGACCTTTGACCACCAAAATCTAATCAGTTCATCCTTGAGTCCAAAGCTGTATTCGAAACCGTTCCTGAGTAGTATGTTGTATGAAACGGTTAAAGTGATGTATTTTGCAGTATGCTAGACCAGGCTTTAGATTTTAAACCAGCTCTTAAAGCACTGGACAAAAAAACAAACTGGTACCACTATTACAATATTATCAAAAAATACAGCTTTGATTTTTTGTTTATGTTCTGTTTGTTTACTTTATAAGATACTGCAGGTTTAAACTATTTATTCTAACAGCTCATAGTGAACTAAGACAAACTTGATCATCAACGAGTGGAGACGGGAAATATAAAACATTGCTCAACAAAATTTACTCAAACTGCTTTTTCAGTTACAGAAACAAAACAGTGGACTGATCTCCCTAAAGATATGAGAGTAATGTTAAAATGGTCATGTTGTCTCAGCAGGTATCTCTCTGACCCGTCAGAGGCAGCTTTTTCCCTCTCTCCTCTATAGTGACCGTTTTATAAAATAACTTTTTTCTACCCACTGCTGCTTTAAGGGGATGCTGATACTAATGTAACCATTGTACATGTCCCATACTACACAGGATATATGTGCACCTGGACTGCCCATAAAAGGAAATGTTAATCAAATACTGCAGTACCAATGTGGAATAGCTACAGGATTAAAAGAAATGCTCTATACCACCTAAATAAACTTACCAGTACAAGCTTCGTCCAACTCCCCTTTGCCAAACCAGAGCTGGGATCCGTGGATGGTGCAGGTGTGGAACTGCAACCTGAACACAGTGTCTCGGTCAGCGCTCTGGGCTCGCCTGTGGTAGCATTTGACCTGCAGAGAAGAGAGACGCAGCTCAGAATGCATGTGGGATAATGACGGGGTTTGAGCAGTAAATTTAAGGCTTTGTATTCCAAACCGAGTGACAGCTACACTTTTAGAATGACTGACTACACAAAACGGACAAATTGTGATTCCTTGTTAACAAAGTGACAAAACCTTCTTCCAGACCAAAGTGTATATTTCAGAGATGAGATATGGCAATTGTCAGCATATGTACTGTTTGTTTGTAAAGTATTTCTTCTTTTTAAGTCACGATGATTACGACCTCACCCATATCAAGTGTCCTCTGTTTGTCATTTTCCTTCCCATGTGAACTCACCATGATGTCACCTTTCAGCAGCAGTGCCGGTTCGATGGTGACACACAGCCGCCTGCCTCCGGTGCCCTGAAGGTCACTGTAGACAACACAGCACACACAAACAAGCCTATTAAATAACAAACAAAGATACAAGGAATGCAAGTAGATACAGTATGTGACCAAACATGGACAATGTGACACACTGTGAAAGATTGATTTGTTTAGATCACGTCCCAGACTACTATTTAAATAACTGATTTTGCACCATTTTGATCATGTTGTCACTAGACAATGATTATATTCACATTTATTAACCTGGAAAGGCCTTGAGGTGTAAACAATAAAGTTACAAGATATGAGTTAAAGGACCAGTGTGTAACAATTAGGGGGATCTTTTGTCTATCCAGCCGTGGTCTGGGTCTCATTCGCATGTACAGAGGAAGAGAAATAACCCTGGATTCAAGCTATTAGTGCACATTTTTTGCATACTTTTCAGGACCTAACAATATTCTATATTGATATAGTGTTCATACTGGGAAGTTGATTTGCCTCAAAAGAAATTGTCCGCTGATTTACAGACGTCTCTTTCCCAATGTAAGTCTATGGGAAAAAGTCTTTTTGAGCCCAATGACATCACGTGACGGACACGGAAGTTGTAGTACCGCCGTTTGGCCACTATGAAAATTTGCTTCAAAACCCAGCGCTCATCCTGGGGCCTTGGCGGATCCCGTCTCCACAGAGTCCGCCATGATGCACCGCTGCCGCTCTCTCTCTCTTGCTTCACCACTCACTTCCCACGTATACACACACTCTAAGCACTCTTCTCTTATAACAACTTGCTCTAGAGAGGGTCGCTTGCGTTCTCGCGGCGGCCACCGCAGCAGTCCTACACGCTTGGCACACGGGAGAAGTTGTAATCTGCAACCTCACCGCTAGATACTGCCAGATCCTACACACTGTTCCTTTAAAAGCTGGATTGAAGAAGAAAGATGCCATGGCTTTGTGTAATTTCCCTCACTCCTATCTCTTTAATTACTCTGTGACGGTTTTGAAACTGATCAGCTCATGAGTGTAAACACCCCAGAGCCAACACATTAGATATATAATATCTGTGCTACCGGTCAGCCATATGACAGCAAGAGAGACTCACTATATGCCTGAGGTGTAGACCAACTGCATGGACTGGTAGATCTTCAAGAAGGGGTAGTAACCTAGGAGGAGAAGGAGGAGGAAGAAAAGTCAGACATAGCGAGCATTATCAGCATGAAGATAGAGGAATGTGTTGTCTGCCACCCTCTCCTTCTGGACTTGATCAGCAGATTAAAGATAAACAGAGTAGTTTGTGTGGGTGGAGGGTGAATGTCACCACTTATGAGAGTGCTGCAGTCTGCAACATTGCTGTGATTCAGTAAGGAAAGCTTGTCAGCTGCCAGAGCTGCCAGCACCACGCCAAAACAAACACCCCATCACATATAGGCCTATAGGCTATGCATTTTATCTGCATAGTCGGATCAGACAGGAGAACAGAGATAGAGGGTACATCTCAGTTCACTTAATTGTGTCCATGTTTCCCACCATCATATCTTATTCCTTTTCACTGAGAGAAAGATGCAAAGAAAAAGGAATAGATGGAACACAAGACGTCTTTCCTGCTTAGGTGTCATCATGTTTGCTAACAGAAAAGGGGTCTATAAGGGAATAGAGATGCTCCCATAACGACACATATACATTAGGAACTGGTAGATGTCTGTTCTGAGCTTTGATGATTTGGCTAAAAAGACTAAATCAACACACCTCCATCACCCTGGAAGTTGGGGAGTGACGGGATGAGAACTTGGTGGAGGAAGAGAGGGCTGCTATTCATCTTGATCGCCCCGGACAGAAGGCCCCCAAAGTAATAGATATACCTGAAAGAGAGAAGGAGTGAGAGAAATTGTTGTGATATAGGCTAAGTGAGATAAAGATGGAGAATAACAATAACAGATGGAGACTTGAGATAAAATGAACAAGTATATTTAAAAGAGAGTAGAAAAAATGCAAACAGCCCCGGAGCAGATGATGCTGTTGACAGATAGCCAGCCAACAGTGGTTTCTTCAAAGGAGAAAGTCAGGCAGGTCAAAAGACAGGAAAACACGTCCTCTAAGCCTAAATTTGCCCATTGGTTAAGAAAATATTTCTTTTGTCTGTCACAGCTGAACTTGAGTTAATCACTTGTCCTTTACTTGACACAAGTTTTATGCCTTTAATATGAGTATGCAGTCCAGTCACCAGGAAAAAATGTTGGCATTGTACATTTCTGCAAACCACAGATACATAGAACAGAGAACAAGTGACGCTACGTTGTCACGCTACGTTGTCACGCTACGTTGTCACGCTACGTTGTCACGCTACGTTGTTACGCTACATTACGTTGTTACGCCACGTTGTTACGTTACGTTGTTACGCTACATTACGTTGTTACGCCACGTTGTTAACGTCACGTTGTTACGTCACGTTGTTCCGTCACGTTGTTACGTTTTATTTTAACACAAACTATGATAATTTTCTAACCTTAACCAAGTAGTTTTGTTGCCTAAACTTAACCAATTGTTTTACAACGTTAATCACGTGGCATTGTGGGTCGCTGCAAGCGTGATACAAGGCTGATACGAAGCGTATTTGTGAAAGATATATTTGGTTCAGGAATGTCAACATTCAACGTATCCCGTGGTTTACAGAAACGTACGATGTCAACATTTTTTCTGGCAACTGGATTGGAGTATATGAGATTACTGTAAATGTATGAGTGTTTTCTGAAATGTCAGACAGCTAGAGCCAGGCTGGCTGTTTCCCTCTGCTTCCTGTATAAGCATATTCCCCAAAAGGTCAAATCTATTCCCTTAACTATTAACTGTGAGAATGTAAATGTATTGTTATAATTCATTCTCCCTAGTCAACGTCAACTTGACATTTTTTGAAGTCAATGAAACAATGATGGGAAAGCAGAAAGGAGCAGCCAGTGAGCTGTGACAGTGACAGTGAGGCAGCTTCAGCCATCTTATTATTTACACCTACATGTCAAAAATGTCTGATGTGAAAAAGGCCTAAACCTGAGGTTCAAGATGAATCAAATCCAGCAGTACACATGAAAAGCTTGAGGCCAAAAGCTGTTTTAAATAGGATGCTAAAAGAGGATGCATATAAGCTCTGCTATGATGTGGGATACCCTCAACCACCGCCCCCCCACCCTTCATCAACCCCACTGCCAATTTCCCCCTCATTCCATCCCGTGGCCTCTACCTGTTTTGGGACGGCTGGAGGGAAGAGGACACCTTATCTTCACAGAACTTCCTCATGGCGAGAGTACTGAGAGCCTGGTCCGCCCTGCACATAAATGCACGCGAACAGACACACACACAGACACAGACACACGCTTTAGCCAATCATTTCCATCATGGGACTTGCACCAGACCCTCTAGATGCCAGAAAGTACATGGAGAGGATACAGCTGGCAGTGGCCACAGGATAAACCAGTTTCCACTGATTCCTGCACAAAATCCGCTGGGCTTAATTTATCAAATGACTTATCAACAAAGTCTGAATGGAAATCATTGTGCTGCGTACACTTGAATTAGAAGACACTAGATATACTGTTGCGATACATTTTTAAACATATTTGGCATGCACATGTGAACTGTTGAAATTAAATCCAATATGTTTTTTGCACGTCAGTACAAAGATCGTTAATATGTTCCATGTGTGGATATTCTGATGAACAAGAAAATGTCAAATTGTGGTTTTGGATGTCTCCAACACACACACACACACACACTCACCCTGCGGAGATCTTGCTGTAGTGCATGTAGGCTGCAATAATCACACCAGTTTTACCTTTGTTGCCCTGTAGAGAGAGAGAGAGGGGCAAAGTCATGATGAGTACAGACAGCTGGTTTTCACAGCTTGTAATGTGTGACATTTTTTTTTTTACTGCAGGGTTGATTTTTGATAGACACAGTTAGGCAGAGAGAAGGGACGACGGGGACAAGCAAGGGACATAGAAAAATGTGGATAAGCAGTTTGAATTCAAATTAAAAAGTTCCCTGCTGTGTTTTTTTTTTTTTTACACCGGGTGCCCTGTACTTCCTGACACATTCCAAAGACATTCCAGCCTCAAATTCCTAATGCGACCCCTCCAGATACCAATAAGACGGCTGCACCTCCACACTGAGCACAAATTAAAGCTTGTTTTGCTTCCTTGAGCCTCTCACTGGAGGAGTCTTCATTGACAAAAACGTTGTTTATTCCAGTCCCCCTGGCGTGATCTGCAGCTGGGAAAGAGTTGCCTGTAAGCTGGAATGTTCTGGAAAAGTCAGCAGACCACAGAAGTAGTCTGGTTTTAGTATTTAAATTCTCCTAACCAAAGCCAATAAAGAAAACATCCAGACAAGCCGTGGGAGCTCGGTCGCCCTCTGTGTTAGCTGGTCGCTGTTTGGTAACGGTGGAAAAGTTCAAGTCACCACTACTTTCATGAAACGAGGACGTAAAACGAATCGCCGAATGATGTGGACGTTGAGTTTGACAGAGTCTGAAGCAGATTGTAGGGTTAATTTTCTGGCTCACTGAATTATAAGGTGCACTCTGCAATTTTGGTTTTAGTCAAGTTATAGTTTAACTGCAATATCGAACTTAATTTATTGCACTTTACATCAGAAGCAGTGAATAGAGAGATTAAGGCTGATTAGAAGTACAAGCAAGTGAAAGAAATTGTCGTACATATTCATATCCATGATGGCAGTTGCAGCGTGTAATCATAAAGAAGCATTCCGGTGGTTAGTTGTTTATTTCGGTAACATTCCTCCATACTAAGTTACTAACCTTTCCAGGTATTTGACAGTGGTGGAATGCAACTTTACATTTAGTGTACTTAAATATAATTATATTAATATTTAATTCTAATTCTAATTAATAATAATAAAAGTATTTCCATTTTATGCTACTTTATACTTCTACCCCACTCCATTTCAAAGTGAAATGTTTTATTTCATTACATTCATCTGGTAGTTATTTAGTTGCTAGTCGCTTTACAGATTAAGATTTTACATACATGATGACTTGATTTATCTATAAACATGATACATTGTTAGCAGGGCTGTCAAAGTTATCGCGATAATAATAACGCATTAACGCAAATTCGTTTTAACGCCAGTAATTTCTTTTACGCATTAACGCAATCGATCTTTCGGAGGTTGTAGCAGTCCGTAAGGAATCTGTTGGTACCAACCATGTCATACTAGCTTGTTGTGAAGGAGGTTAATAATGCTAACGCAAACTTTTTTGGCGAGGAAAAACTGGCATTGCCATTTTCAAAGAGGTCCCTTGACCTCTGACCTCAAGTTATGTGAATGAAAATGGGTTCTATGGGTACCCACGAGTCTCCCCTTTACAGACATGCCCACATTATGATAATCACATGCAGTTTGGGGCAGTATTATGATTTGAGCATATGTTTTATGCTAAATGCAGTACCTGTGAGGGTTTCTGGATAATATTTGTCATCATTTTTTGTTGGTAATTGATTTCCAATAATAAATATATACATATATTAGCATAAAGAAAGCATATTTGCCCACTCTCATGTTGATAAGAGTGTTAAATATTTGACAAATCCCCTTTAAGGTACATTTTGAACAGATAAAAAAATTATTATTCACGATTACATATTTTAATCGATTGACAGCCCAGTTGCTATAGATCAAACTGCAAACAGAATAGGTATTTAAAATGAGGTCAATAATCCAATTATGTAATATATATTGATACAAAATTATACATAAAGAGTACTTTTGATAGTTTAATTACATTTTGCTGAAATGTAAACTTTTGAATGCAGCATCTTTACTTGTAACAGAGGGTTTTTACAGTATGATATTGCTACTATTACTTAAGTAGAGGAGCTGAATACTTCTACCACTGCCATCTGGATAGAAAACAGTAAAACAGTGGAGATCAACAGGCAACATGGCCAATAGTAATGTAACTGAGTAACAGGTTTGTTCAGGTAAACTGAGTTTTGATTTGAATATATATATATATATATATACATATATATATATATATATATATTTTCTGTACTTACATTAATACTAATATAGTTTATAAATTTTAACACCATTAAGTTGAAATGATCACCAGTAAAAACTAGCAAATCATCACTATTTACAATTCAATATATGTTGCTACAAAACTTTACTCATTACTGCATTTCGATACATCTGCCCGTTTCAGAGCCCTGGGAAACAGCTAGACGTCCGTCTAGAAAAAAAAACACGGCGGTCCCTCTGAACTCTGACCTTGCAGTGCAGGACCACCACGTGCTGGGGGTCAGAGGTCAGCCACGTCTCCATAGCCTTACATATGGCACAGATCTTATCCAGCGGTGGGGCGTGGAGGTCGGGCCAGCCGAAGTCTTGGACCTTTGTGGTTGAGATTGGAGAGAGAGAGAGATTATGTGGTTGGAGGTGATTAAACTAAAGGCTGTGAACTGAATTCTCACACAGAGTTACGAGAAATATAAGAATAAAATCTCCACCTTTGTATTTAGTCGGGTGATATCGTGGCGCCTCTCGGAGAGGTTCAGGAGCTGAAACAGAAGAGATGTTTGTAGCCAGTTATCATTTTATCATGGGTGTGGCAGACAAAAAACCCAAATAGACTGCCAATTTGTGGGTTGCTCGGTGTATTTTTCAGCTTCCTGTGGCTATGTGTCAAAACATATTGTCTCTATTGTGCAACAAGTCCCTCACCAGAAACTTGTCCTGGTGTTTGGACTTGAGCATGGCAGCCACCTCCTTCAGGTTAAGACGGTATCTCTGCTCCTCCAGCTTCGGGGGGAAGAACACGGAGATGATCCTCTCGGTGATGTAGGTCAGGTCGAAGTCGTAGTGACGCTCCATCACTCTCTCCATCACGCGGTCCACGCTGAAGCTCCTGGAGGAACAGAGAAGGAAACATGGAGGGGGAAGGGGAAAGAGGAGGAAGGAGAGAGAGCATGGGGTCGGGTGCAGAGAGACACAGAAAGAGAAAGGTGGACATGGGTCAAAAAATGTGAGCGTTAAAACAGGTTGTCTGTGGCGGCTCAACATGAATGTGCTCCATCACACACAGTTTGACGAAACTCGTGGCTGAATGAATGGAGAGAAAGAGAAAATAGGGGATTTTTGTGACATGTAGGTCAGATCAAGAGCCAACTTGTTTCACCACATGATTGATGCTAAATCTTCCTGAAAGAATGAAGGATGTGGCCATTAGTCTGAGGAGCAAGTGAAAGACAGCGGAAACAAAAAGGACACTGATTAGAGCAAAGTGGTGCAGATATGGAAACCCATAGACATGGTTTGCATTGAATGGTTTCTGTAGAAAATCCCTCTTTGGAGGCAGAGCAACAGGCACTTCAATAGCATGTATTATACGAAATCCATGAGATGACCTTTACCTTGGCAGGGTGTTTCTCTGCTTGGTGTAGGTCAGAGACTTGGTGGAACCCTGTGGAAAAAACACAAAGATACGGTTGGTTAATGAGGCCATCCCACAACCCACATACATGGATCAGTCAAGCTCAGATGCCTGGTTGGTTTTATTCTTATCAGACTCATCAAGAAGAATTGATTTTTTTTTTTATTTTAAACCTGCAGTAGGCAGAAATAATAACCTTACAGCATGTTATAATTCAAGTGTTCTGAGAGAAAACTAGACTTCTGCACCTCCTCATGGCTCTGTTTTCAGGCTTTAGAAAATCTAGCAAGTGACGGGAGACTTTGGCCAATCACAGGTCATTTCAGAGAGAGAGCGTTCCTATTGGCTGTTCATTTAACAGAGGCAGCTGTCAATCACTCCAGAACTCTGATCAAACGGTCAAACTAGGCAGCGCTGATCAAATACGAATCAATATTCTGTTACTGTAATGCCTATTTCTCACCTTAAATGTTTTCGGAAACATCTTGTAGTGTACTGTTTAGCTGTAAAATGAGAAAGTTTGTGACCCGGCGGCCATGTTCATGAGATCAGTTGAGGAAATACCAAGCACCGCCCACCAGCCGGAGCAGGTTTTTCCATTGAATGACCAGCCAATAGGAACGCTCTCTCTCTGAAATTACCTGTGATTGGCCAAAGTCTCCCGTCATGGGCTAGATTTTTTTAATGCAGGAAAACAGAGCCATGAAGAAGTCTAGTTTTCTCTCAGAACACTTGAATTACAATATGCTGAAAGGTTATTAGGGAATTTTTGCCCAATGATGCCAAAAATATTCTGCCTACTGCTGCTTTAAACAATGATGTCAATATTCATGTCCCCAGGGAGTGAATTCTAACACAATTCTCACACAAAACATCCGATCTGATGGGCTGATTGATTGCTATGAAATTCACTGAACCCGTTCATGCTCATGCAACATTTTCTTTTGGCTAAGATATCAGCTCTGAGATGTCTCATCATTTAGTAGACAAACGTGTTTTCCTTGACAGGTTTGGACATTTCCAAGATAGAGAGCATGACAACTGGGGACATGAGGAAAGACAGAAAAAGGGATGAAAGAGAACAAGTATGAGGGTATGAGGAGGACAAGGGGATGGAGGACGGGAGGTTAAAGTGCGCTCACCAGGTGCTGGATGTGTCGAGAAGGAGCGGTCCCTCTTCGCTGAAAGGAGAAGAGAGGAGAAGGATGGTGAGAAAGAAGTAGGGTAAAGGGAGGAGGTCGGAAGGAGGTGAGAGAGAGGAAGAAAGAGGGGAGAAGGGAGAGAGGAGGACGGGGGACACAGGGGAAATAGGAGAGAGTTAATTAAACAAACAGACTCTCTAATGGATAAACATTACTACTTCCTGTAGCAACATCGACTACGTTTTTCTGGTAGACTGGAATCCTGCAGTGCTCCAGGAATGAACCGGTTTCCAACTGGGTTGAGGGCTCGGCTTCCCAAAAGGAATTCAGCAGGAGGAAACCATACGGTGGTTTTGGGAAACCATACCTTGTAACTAAGGCCTTACAAAGAGGGAAAACTCTTCTAGACAGAACGTTATTGAGGAAAAAGAAATGAAGGGGACTTACCAAGTCATTGGTGGGAGCTGGGATGCATGCCGAGGTCACCTGGAACATACAAAAAGAGACACATGTGAATACAACGTTCACACATAGCCTATGGGACAAAGACTGTGTATTGTCTCTCTTAAATGTACTGCAGTAGCATATCACACAACATTGTAAAGCTAAGAAAAAAAATGGCTTGAAATGTTATAAATGAAGTTGCGATAACAGTTTTTTCCACTTATATCTTAATGATTGATTGAAAGACAACTCATAATGAAGCAAATAAAGTAATAGTAAATGGTATAACATTTATTCAGTATATATTATACATTTTATACATGGTGAAGAGGTGTTAGCAAGACACGCAGTACAAGGTTGAAAGTATTTCAAAGCTGAATCTCAACAGTCAACCAAGTTAAGCTGGTTTACTAAATGGATTTCCACTCCATTATACAACAAACATGACAAATGAAAGTATTTAAAAGAAAAAAAGAAGCTTTGTTTCATCTTTCATGGCAAGAACGCCGCCATGTTGCTTATTCAGACCGTTCAAAGACAGGGTCACAGATCAAATAAACGCCGAAAGCACTACTTTATTCTGAATCCCACATTATAGCGTTTGTTTGCGTAACTTGCTGGTAGCTTCTGCTAGGTAGCTAGCTAGCTACTGGCTCAACATTAGCATACCAAAAAGTTAAACTTATCACCAAAGTAAACACTAGAGACATTATCTGCCTAACCTGTGTTCTCCTTTAACTAACTTACTAACTAACTAGGCTGATAAAGTCTCTAGTGTTTGCTTTGGAGATAAGTTTTACTTTGTGACGGTAGTTTTTGGTATGCTAATGTTGAGCCGGTAGCTAGCTAGCAGAAGCTACCAGCAAGTTGCGTAAACAATCGCTATAACGTGGGCTTCAGAATAACGTAGTGCTTCCGGCTTTTATTTTATTAGCGACCCTCTCTTTGAACGGTCAGAGGAGGAGAGACAGGTGATCAGAGAGGGGAGAGGACGGGAGACAGGGAGACAGTCAGCTGGACTCAGTGCATGTCAGAGGGCTCTTTCAGTGCCACTAGCCAGCGTTGCAGTAACGTTACTGATCTCCGTTTCAGCGGCAGTTTATGAAATGGACTGTTTTGTCCTAGGTTTTTAACATTGTAAAACTCAAATTTACATCCAGGAACAATACAATAGTGTCCCCTATTTTGTATTTTTTCTATCCTGTGTCTCCTCAGTCTCCGTCTTTCACCGTCTCTACCGTTGTATCTGTGTAACTCAGCCGAGCCGACCAGTCTCATGACGTCACAGGCTAGAGAGTACTGCAACATGGCGGCGCTCTTGCCACAATCGACTTTTTTTTAAATGCTGACATTTGTCAGATTTCGTATATAATTGTTTTTCATTTCCATTTCCATTTAGTAAACCAGCTTAACTTGTTTAAGAGTCTTTCACTTCAACTTTAAGAGCTACAGTACATGATGATGAATAGAGCACAAACACTGTCTGTGAAACTACTTAGATGCACTCATGTGCCACGTAAATACAAGTACAGCTGATGTTTGAGCGCATGTTTATAAGATGTAAAGTATGTGCAAATGGGAAGCCGAGAACACAGCTGGAGGAGCGCTGGGACAGAAACACACACATACATAGGCCTACAGAGTAACACATCCAACTCCCATGTCTGTTATGGGCCTACAGGTCAATGAACTGTGACCAAAGGAAGCCAGAGCAGAACAGCAGTCCTAATGAAGGAGGGGGCTGAGAGCCACAGTCATGCTTACGTAACACACGCAACACATGGACACACACACGTGCACACACACACACACACATAAAGCAGTGTTCCCGCTACAGAGCCCTTTTTTGACTGTTTATTTGGATACAGGAAAAGGGCAAGGGCTCTGTATTTCTCATTGTGCACAAAAGGGAAGTTACACAGGCCTTGAACCTGTGGGTGTGTCACCACCGTGTGAGTGTGTGCGTGTTGTACAGTTTGTGTTAATCTTTCTTTCTCCCCTTCTTTCTTAAGCATCAAGCTTAGTCTCTTGCTGTTGCTTAACTACGGACATCAACAGGAAGCCAGAGGAACAGATAATGAGCTAAATCGAGACTTGACAGAAGTCGCAGGAAACAGGTTTATTTCGGCTATCAAATGACTTACTGGACAATGTCCCTGTGTGACTCTGAGAAATTAATGTTTTTTTCTCCATCTCCGCAGGGAAATTAATCTCAAATCTTATCCTGTGTTGTGGTTCTGTTTTTTAATTTTCTTTTTTTATACCCAGCCTGAACCCAATTCATGACCAGACTCTAATTTCTCTTAGTTCCCTCTGGCTGACGCAGATCTGTTTCATTCTATTTTTCTGTTTCTTTTCTTAAATCAGAGCATGACAGCGTGAAACAATGCATTGTATTTAGACAGCACATCTAAAAGTCCCTGTTTAAAAAGACAGCCAGTTTGACTCTGCAGCAACATGTGTAACTCATCTGTCATGATTCAGATGTGGCTTTCAATCAGCTCCATGCTCTTTACATATTGCAGGGCTGGGATTGATTTTTTGGGCCCTTTACATGCTCTGCCATCATTCTTCTAAACTACATTTTCAACTACCATGGCAAGCAAGCAATTACCTTCTTCCTGTCCTGGTCATATACTATCTCTTTCCCTCTCTTTACTCTTTGACTCTTATTAAAAGGAAAGATGCCTCTCTCTCTCTCTCTCTCTCTCTCTCTCCTCTACTGTCCAAAACTTGTGGGCATAGCAGCTTGCAATAGTGAGCAGATAGGTGTTTAGTGTCTTAGTGAAGGACCCTGTTATTTTACATCATGTTGCACATCTGCTGTACAGTAGGGGTGTAAGAAAATATTGAAAATATCGAATATCGTGATATTATGTTTTGTGATACTGTATAGATTCTAAAAAACACTGTATTTAATGAATAGTTTGTGTGTAAAGATGAGCTCAAAAGTAAACTGTTTTACTCAGATTTTATGCATATGGTGGTTTGTTCTTTATACTATGACAGTTTTCCTAAATTAGATTTAAAAAATTGCAATATATTGAATCGTAACCCCTGTATCATGCATGATACGTATCGTATAGCCAGATTCTTGCCAATACACAGCCCAAATCTGCAGTTGGGTGTAGGGTTGAACACAGGCATTTCAGACGTGGTATCTCCCAAAATCTGCTCCCCTTTCCTGGCATAAATACCTGTGGGATCTTGGGATTTTACAATGTATGTGCTTGTTTGTTCGCGTGTGCCTGCATTCACATACTGAAGATTATTGTACGTACTGAAAAACAGGCGCTTTCTCCAACCTCAATGATGCTTTCGTGCAACTGTGATACATGAAGTCTGACCTTAAAATGCAGATACATCCGTAATAAACCTGGATCAACTTTTCAGCTGCAGCTTCCTGTTATTTTTAGTACAGCTGTGTAGCAACATATTTTTAGATGAAGTGAAGGAAGACGCTATGTCTCTCAGAACAATATCACTTTATCCATTAGAATGGGTAAAGCTGCATGTGTACTTTCAACACGTTCTACCAACTCCATAGCTCGTCAAATATGGCAGCTTGGTCAGAGGCCCTACGCTTCAGCTTTTGGATCCAACCATCTGCCCCAACCTCCTCTATAAGTGTACTTTATCGTCTTCCTTGGCCACATAGAGTCATAGTCGTACTGTAGTTTGATGCATACACACCCACTGACCAAGCTTGAGTTGGAAATGACGCTCGGGACTGACTGGGCACGTTAGCAGTGCGTGGCGGCTGCCTCGCTGAACCCACGCATCTCTCTCGCGCACGATGTCCACACTGACAGCATTTCTGCTGCCAGCCTTTTCTTTTTACATTGAGTTTGCCTTTCATGATGGCCATTTCATTTCATTATAAATGTGATCTATATTTATTTAAGACAGAAAAAGGTTAAGAAGCGTGTGCTCATTTGTAAATAATAATAATAATCATCTACAATTAAAACCCTGTACTTTATTCATTCATGGAGCCCTGCAAGTCACTGCATTTTCTACAACACTGTCCTGTAAATATTTCAAAATAAAAGCCTCTTGTTAAGAAATTAAGGAATTCTGTCCACAGAAAAAAAATGCCTGGGAGCTTTTATTTTGAAATGGAAGCAGGAAGTGTTGATTTAAAAATAAATCTCTACTTTTTTCATGTCTGTGACATATTCTACAGATGGCTAGACATTGAAATTGTAGTAATGTTGCTGGTATGATGTCAATATACTGTATGGTCAAAAGAACATTTTCACTGTTTGTTTTTACGGACGGCTGAGCTGCGCTGCTCACATGGGCAGTGTGGCTGCTCTAACCTTTTAACATGGGCACCGAAATAAAAAAAACAACAGCTGCTGATGTTCCCTGTGTGGTCCGGCCGTGAGAACGAGCTGGTACCTTGGGGCATTACGAAACTGATGATGGTGAGATATATTTTAAGAAAATCTGCTATCCCAGGAGAGAGAACAATGTCAATTGGGAAAACCGGGAGGTTTGGCAAGTACTGCATGTCACCGGTTCTCCTCATTCTTGCTTTGTGGGGCTTGATGTGCTGAACATTCAGTGCCAGCCATGCCACAAAACTCGTAATGAAATCTGGTGGGACATTCAAGCAATTCAATTAGTTTCTAACAAGACCAATGAAAACCTTCTGGAAGCATCCACTGGTTCCAGTTACTCCTTAATCCTAGAAGTAGTCCACATTGTTTCAAATTTCCAGTTATGACTACACACTTACCCAGTTTTTTTTTTTTATTATTCTGGATGGAGCGTGAATCAGGCTTTACCTGGGCTGACACTTTCACACTGCTCATTGAGCTATTCCTTCTTCTTCTTCTTTCTAATCTTTCCCTCTTCTCCTCCATTTATTCCTCTACATCCCTCTCTCCCAGTGCCCAGTGAAGGGGCCTGCTCAGGGTGGCCACTAAGCCAGAACAAACACACCACACCAGATTCCATCTCCCCAGGCCAACACTTACGCACAAACTTCCTGCTAATGGACCTCCACCCATCTCTTCTCCCTCCAATTTTTCATCCCTGTCCACGTCCCTCTTTACTTTTACTTTTGCTATTTTGTGTTTCTGCTACTTTTCTCTTCAGTTATGTCATATTTCTTCCAAATTTTGTACTATGATTTTGTCTCTCTTCCTCTATGCTTTTTCTGCCGTTTTTTTTTTTTTTTTTTACTTCTTTCTTTTCTTTTCATCTTTTTTTCTTGCTCAAGTCTCTCACTCCAGTTTCTCCTCTCTCTTCCTTTGTTTATCCTCTCTCCCTCCTCTTCTCTCAACCTCAATACTTCCTTCCCCTTTCTTCCCTTTCTTTTCTTTTCTAATCGATTTCTAACAAACACCTTCCTGTTTGTCTTCGTCTCACCTTTCCGACTTCCTACCTAGATTTCTTGAAATCTTTTCATTCACTGCACCTTTCTTTAGAGCCTCCACTGTTGTTCTTGTGTTTTTATAGTCCCCGGTCTTGAAGTGTTTTAAAACTAGAAGGTCAAAGCATGTTTGATCCCCAGTAACCAAATATCCTTGAAAAGGACAAAGACCCAAGTCTAGCTTGTTCGAACTAGCTCCGGATTCAAGTGCCGGTTACATGCCTGAAATGTTTCTTAGTAAATTGAAAAGTAAACACTGAAGTAGCTCAAGAAAGAGTAACGTGACTTGCAGACATGACATGACATGACATGCATATTACTAGGGATGCACCGATACCAATACCGGATCAGATATCAGGCCGATACTGACTCAAGACCTTTTACCAAGTTGCTGGTGTGAAATGTATTATTTTAATAATGAATCAAAATTCTTTTAATTTTGAAGATGTTTTACCAAGTTACTGGTGTATGATTTATTGTTTTAATAACAAATAAAAATTCTGTTAATTTTGAATATTTTTTTACCAAGTTGCTGGTGTACAATTTATTGATTTAATAATAAATAAAAATTCTGTAAATTTCAAATATTTTTACCAAGTTGCTGATGTATGATTTATTATTTAAATAATAAATAAAATCTAAATTTGTATAAATAAAATAAAAAATTGTGTTTATTTGTTACATTTTGTTTTACAAAGTTACTAAAGCAACGTTTAAGTCAAGCCTGTATCAATATTGGGACTTAAAAAGTCGGATCGGTGCATCTCTACATATTACTTAGTTTATTACTGTTATGGTATTATCATCTTTCTGTAAGTAAAACGCTGCCCTCAGCTGCCTCCTCTCAGGTGGGTCCAGCTGGCGACGCTCAGAGAGCCCTGACCCCCATAACCTTCTTATCCCCCCCTTCCTCCATCCCCTTCCCTGCCCTCTTCCCTCCATCTCCATCTGCCAGGCGTCTGTCCTCTTTCTCTCTTTCTCTCTGTCCGTTTTGTTTTGCTGCAGTGGCCCTGGCTCTTCCAGCTCTTTACATGCTCTTTGATCCATCAAAGCCAGAAGAAGCATAGCTAATGGATAATGCACAGCTTTCTACTCTCAACGCATGGCTTAAGAGCTGTGGGCTCCAAGAGGGATAACTAGGGGGTGAGGTAGCAGCCTTGGTATGTTATTAGTGTGAGAAAAAAGGGTGTGTTTGTGAGAGCCTGCGACAGTGAGATTCATAGTGATTCAGTGTGTGTGTGTGTGAATACAGTATATGATAAAAAAATAACATATATTTATTATGTTATTTATGATATATTTATTGTAGAAGTTGCAGTTTGAATATATTCACTCCCCAGATTAGAACATGTCCAGTGACTAGAGCTGTCACTACCATACAAAGAAATGTTCAATCTGTTATGATTTCAAAATTCACATAACACAAGCAGGTCATGCCTTGTGCTCCAGCATGGAGTGTTCCTAAAATACACTGTCCACATGACCCGTTGCATCTTTAAAGTCCGGGTAAAGCAAAAATAAATATGCATTTGTCACACCACAGCCTCAGACAAATTTGAATGATAAAAAAATCGCTAAGTATACAAATTAGGTTTCAAAATCATGAAAGAATAAGCAGTATTGTCTGCTCTGAAACACTGGGTGCATGTCCGCTGATGGCTCTGAAACCACGGCCAATCGCAGGTGAGGGTTGATTACATGTGTACAGTATACTGTACATCAGATTGGCAATATGTCATCGAGAGCAGGCTCGCATGACCACGCCCCCTTTTGGGGGAAAACAATCCCGCGTCCCTCATAGATGGTAACGGAGTAAAGAGATGAAGTTGAAACATGTCTCCAAACTTTAAACAAACCGGTAATAGTGATAACGCTATGCCCAAGAGTTGCAGTTTAGTTGGTTGCACCAACAATAATTTCAAAAACGCTGATCTCCGATTTGTTCCCCTGCCATGTCCTAAAAAAAGATATAATAGAGGGGCTTTATGGCTCCGAATCACAGTGTAACATAAGGAGTGCTGTGGTTATCAATGGGGCTAACAAAACATCAGTAATGTGAGATTCGACATCATGGATGTAAAAATCATGAATAAAGGTAAGGCTAACTGCTGACTTTAAAACACCACTGCCTTACAGTAATATTTGCTTATCACTAAGAGAGACACCATGAATGGACAAAACATTAATTCCACAATGTATTTTAGGATTAAGCTAGTGTGTGTTTTTTTAAGTGGCAGCTACACGTATCTTGGCTACTTCTTCTGTGGTTCAGTCAAATGAAGCATGTCATATAATCCGTAGTGGCCAGTGTGTATTGCACGTTGAGCAGTATGTGTGAGTAAGTACAAAGCAGTGGGTCCCTTTTTACCTACTTAACAAAGAGGTTGTGCAATGAGCAAAATGGGGGGAAAAAACAGCATAAACTATTGCACAATAAAAAACAAAATCCGGCCTCTACGCAGCAAGAATTGATAGCTCACCGAGCAGTAAGATGTGACAGTCACTACATCTGTGACCAACTGTTGCAACCAGTCTAGATCCTGATCAAACCATATCTGCTCCTTAGTTACATGTGAACGCAGAACTCATGCAGCATTTCCTTTGATGGTTGGCCTTAGGCTTAATAGAGTCCCCATTCCTTAAGCTCCCTTGGGAGAGCCAATCAGAGAGCACTGATGAAAGCCTCAACGAATCAGCAATGAAATACGATGCTGGTCGCGACCTTGTGTGCTTTCGTCGTCACCATCATCAGTGAGCGAGCTGCAGAAGAATACAGGGTATGGAAGTAATGTTGATGCAACAGGTATGTCAGCACGTTCCAAATCCAAAACACCAAAACAGAGTCCTATATACTACCTTCAAGGCAATAGATTGCTACAGAAATGAGTCCTAAAACACAGAAATGAGTTAGCATTTTAGCACCTCGTCTGGAAGTCACTGCATTTTTAGTTAGACGCCTGAAATAAGCTAAGTTAACACATAATAAATGCATCAATAAATACCCCACTCGTGAATTAATACTCGCTTTTTACTTCTGGTGATTGCATTCACGCTTCAAAAATCATTTTGGTGTTCATTTTATGAAGATTATCTTGCTGAACAAAACGTGTAGGTATCATAAACGTTTGTTTGCCATTGAGCTTATTCTATACAATAATCCAAATCCCAATGGAAAAATCCCTTTGGCGATGCTAACTTCCTGGTTCGCCTACCAAAATACATCATCCCTGGAGCACTCTACTGTATATCACTCAAGCTTGTCAAGAGTTTGAGCGATATGGTATACCTATATGTCTTACACCTGTTTTCTGTCATAGTTCAAATTCCAAATAGATGAAAGGAATGCATGTTCGTGTCCCGTGTTAAACCAGAAGTCAACTTTGATTTATTTGTCACGTAACTTACGTACTTAAGTGAAGCCACTTGCTGTGTTATTTTAAGCCACACCACGATCTTTTCCTAAACCTAACTAAGTTGTTTTCTTGCCTAAACCTAAGGAAGTTGTTTCCTTTGAAGACGGAAGTTCATTTTGAAAAGACCGGATGCATGTAACAAGCGGAAATTGACACGTGTTGCTGGACATTTGTTGGAAAATGAACGAAAAAAGAGGAATGACTTTTTCATACGAACTGTTGTATGAGAATATGTTGGTGTGTGTGTGGTGTGTGTGTGTGTGTGTGTTGGGACTGGGCTGTGGGTTGGCAATCACATGCTCTATTTTTGGACAATTTCACATGTATCCGCCTATTAACTAAAGCCTTATGGTTAACGTGGGTGGAAAATATTACCTTTGCTCTTGCCTACTCTGTATAACAATCTGTGTTACAAAGCTTTGAGGGGTTAGGGAAGCAATTTGGTTCTCATAAGATGATAGAAATCCCACTTACTGTACACACTGACTTACTGCAGTTGTACTGGGATGTCACCCAAAGGGAAATGGTTTGGAAAGTTGTTTGTCACGTGGGTTACATGGGAAGACTGCACATGGTCTCTGTTCTGCACAAACCTGCAGGAGTCATTTTATGGCAGGGTTGAGAGTTACCTGGCTTAGCTTTATGACGATCCTTCAAACGCACCCCACATGTCTAATGCCTCTTAATCATGACAAGGTGGACTTCACGAGAAAAGCAGAAAGCACCCAGCCTAACACGAGGGGACTTCAAGGCCACGGCTGAGCAAAAACAACACCTATAGGTGAAACACTTCTATCCTCCTGACTCAAGTGTCCCGTATCACACTTGTAGTGCTTTTTCTGTATGTGAGGCCAGCTAACAAAGCGTTTATCTGTGTTTTCTTTCTTTCTTTTTTTAATTTTTCTCCCTGTTCAGCATGTTTTCCCTCTCTCAGTCTTTGTCTCTTGTTCCCACACTTTCTTTTTGACCCCAAAAAGGAAAGAAAGGGGTCTCTGTCTCTATACTGTAGCTGTTTCATTTTCGCTCCAAGCAGCTGAGAGGGAGGCCGAAGATATCGCAGGTCACATGGGTCCCTGTGGTGGAGCTTTAATGACCAAGTGGGATGCAATTCCCTGCTATGGAGCTGGGGGGTCAACACTTTGGACTAACACGGACTGAACACACGTGCACAGATATACTCATAAAGCTACGCAGATGGAAAGCAAAAACAGGAGGACACACATGTTGCTTGTACGGAGGGTTTTTAGGTACATTTAGAAGGCCAAAGCACATACACACCACAGCTGTGTTTTGTGGAGATTATCATACGGAACAAAACGTGTAAGTATCACAAACATTTGTTCGCCACGGAGCTTATTTTTTTCAATAATCCAAAACCCAATGGAAAAATCTCATTGGCTTTTGTTGAGGGAACCCGTCCAATTCAAACTTCCGGGTTGGAAAAACACGTCTTTTTTTTTTATCAAAATCACTATTTTTAAATCACAAGAGTCACAAAATAACTTATAATTTACATAAATAACAGTGTTGTAAAGCGAGGGTAGGCAGAAAGTTTTTGCCATCATTGGGCAAAAATTCCATAATAACATTTCAACATATTGTAATTCAAGTGTACTGAGAGAAAACTAGACTTCCGAAGCACATACACACCACAGCAATGTTCCCATCCAACCATCTTTAACCTCCACCCCGGCCAAACATGGGCTGAAAGCTCTAAGTTGGACAAAAATAAACACGGGTAAATAAACAACGTGGGAAGACATTGGTCGGGATGAGACTGGGAGAGGTCAACAATTTGAAAAATGAAAATCAACTTCGTCTCTGTCATTCATCCTGTTGATAAGTAGGCACAGATACAATTCCCCAAAAAAGCCACAACTTCACCTCCTCTTCAGCCTCGACAGTGTTTACTATCTGCACAAAAACGCATTCTCATCATTCAGACAGACATCGTGTGTTGTCAACAGTTGCTTCAGGGCCGATCACCCTCTGCAGAGCACCACCGCAGCTCACAAACAAGATGTCTCTGTGGTGAAAGTCTCAGGGTTTTTTCACACTTTGTCCCTCCGAATGAACTCAGAGCGATTAGTCAGCATTTTTTTGCGTATATGGGAAGTGTACTTAGATCTCTTCAGGAGGTGGTCTGAGTACGGTTCCATTCAAGTCCATGTTAATCTGTGTATTGTGGACACAAAGCGCTCCAGGTTCGCTTTGCCTTTTGCCATTGTATTTTAGCCCTCTAGAGTTGCCGTAGAACGAGGACCAAGGAGCGAGGAGGGATCTATGAGGAGCGACGAACGAGGATACACGAGAGAAGACTTCACAGACGTCTTTTACCGACCGACACGCCCCCTTATTGTTACTGATTGGACGCTGCTGCCGACCAGACTGATCTGATAACGCTACGTATCAACATCACTGGAGATTCATACCGGAGTGAAGACGTATCACAGATTTAAAGGACTCAGTCCACAGTATAAATACAGACTGCAGCTGTTATTCATGTGCAGGTATTTGTCAGGTCTGCCAATAATAACTGTCTGTCTTTATTAGTATTATTAGTACAGTTCAGACACAAAAGTCAAAAGTCTACAGCTGTTAAAGTCGACTGACAGCTGATCCAGCTGTGATCAGCTGCTGCTGTCATCAGAAACGGACTTCGCTTCACGTGACGCTTCAGAGGAAAGGACGTCTCATGTCTCTTAAAACATATTTCCTTGTTTCCTCTCTCCTCGCATGGTTTCCTTGTGTCTCTCCATGCATCCTGGTGGGAGGGACTAAGACGCAAGGAAAAGATGCAAGTGAGGGAAACGGGGATGCAATTAAGAGACTTGGGATGTACCCACGGAACCATGGCCGCTGGTGGACGAGGAGTAGTTTGGACCATAGAAGAAACTACTGCACTTCTCCAGATGTGGAACGAAGAACAAATCCAACGGCACCTGTCTATAACGCACAGAGCAGAGGTTTTCCTCCAGTTTTCAGTTCATATGAAAACGAGGGGCTTCATTAGGACCATACTGCAGTGCCGCGTCAAAGTAAAAAAACTACGTCAAAAGTACTTCACCGCCCGCGATAAAATGAGAAAAAGCGGGAAATCCGCTGACTTTAAAAGACACAGGCCCCTTTTACGACGAACTGGACAGTAATCTGTCCCTAAAAATGTCATTGAAGGGGGAAAGCATTGACCAGCAGTGATGAAGGAAGGAACTATAGTGTGAACACAGAGAGAAGACTGAGGCCCCATCAGAGCTGAAGTGGACCAGAAACAGAATGAGTCCCTTTTCTGTTGGTCCACTTTTTAGTCCACTTTAAGAGGACTGAGACTGGTTCGTTTGAAAAGGACTAGATGTGAAAACACCCTTATTGTGTCCCTCTGATTTTTTTTTCTTTCATCATCTGAGGAGGTGAATTTAGACAGTACGGGGCACGAGACAAGAAGACAGGAATTTAAAAGCCGGTACAAATGGTCACAGTGGATATCACTAACATCTGTGACTCATGTCCTGCAGCAGTGTGGGTGTCAATATTTAAGATCCCTGGTAACAAAGATATCCAAACGGTCTCTTCCTGTTAGATTCAGGACTGGCCAAACCCACTGGCCAATTAGTGCGGCTTACGCCCCTGCTGGTACACACACACACACACACACACACACACACACACACACACACTGTGGACTGGCGGGGTCCCAACTTGGCTAACTTAGCTGTCATGCTTATGGTTTTAACTCTCATCAACATCGCTCCCTCACTTGTTCATTCCCTTGCCCCCCAACACACACACACACACACACACACAGCTTTAACTCAAAACATGCCAGCCTATCTTGGCAATTACCAGAGCTGTCTGTGATAAAGCGGTGACTCCTTTAGTCCGGGGAGACAGTCCCCGTCTCTGTAATGTTAAAGTGTTGGATCGTGTTATCCCGAATGACTCACACTGATGAGTATTTGGTAAAGTGCAGAGCCTGCAGGAGGGGATCCAGAGGTCTGGGCTCAAGGCCACAAAACTTTAACCACAGATTACTCACTTATTAATGTTACTCAGATTCCCCCCGAACTACAATTCTGTGATTAGTTCCAGCACCTATTGAAATGATTCAGAAGGCTGTTTACAGTAAACTGTTTGAATGAATATTTCAATGGGTTTTTTTTTTTGCCTTGTTGTAAATATTTCAGCCATGGCACACAAAATTGCTAAACACTATAAGCTGTGGCTGACATGTTTTAACAGCCATGAGTGACATCTTCCTGTAGTAACATCACTGCAACAACCAGGAACAGATTTGACCATTTGACAGGAAGTCTGTAGGGTGAGGGGGATGTTGGGTCAGCTGTGATGTGTGAGCTGCATGTTAGGAAAAAAACATGGACTATATGGTGCACTTTTTCTAACCATTATTCCATCATTCCATCTCCTCATCACTTCCTTTGTTCTGTGTCTGTTAGCTGGACCAAAATATAAGTGACATGGACCATGGAGGAAAATGTGATTCTAGCAAAGAGAGAACGTGCTTAAAGCGGCAGTAGGCAGTATATTTTTTGGCATCATTGGGCAAATATTCCATAATAACCTTTCAGCATGTTGTAATTTAAGTGTTCTGAGAGATACTTCTGCAGCTCCTCATGGCTCTGTTTTCAGGCTTTAGAAAATCTAGCCCGTGATGGGAGACTTTGACCAATCACAGGTCATTTCAGAGAGAGAGAGTGTTCCTATTGGCTGTACTCTGGCTGGTGGGCGGTACTTGGTATTTCTTCGACAGAACTCAACATTTGAAAAATAGGCATTATAGTAACAGAATATTGATTCATATTTGATCAGTGCTGACTAGTTTGACCGTTTGCTCAAAGTTCACAAATGATTGATTCGTGGCTCTCATAGACGGCAGCTGGATGGCAGACTCCAGATCAGCTCTGACTGCTTTGTTTTCCTCCGGTCTGTGAAACCTTGCAGATGCCGTTAGGAGCACCGGAGGACACAGAGACACATGATTTTTTTTGCAGATTAGACAGGATATTGGGACTTTTTTAACTTTCTTAAATCATATTTGCTCCATTTCTACCCACTGCAGCTTTAAACAGGATCACAGATAGAAAAAAGTAGTTTGCAGTCTGTTTCCTCTGCTGTCACCCCCTTTCATCTAGAATGCATTTTCTTTACTCAAAATAAAGAGGGGCTGGGGAGCGGGACTCCAACCACAACTGTCCTGATGAAAGGCTTTTAGGTCTGAGAAACATCAGGAGGGTTTTGTTGCTCTTTCTCTCGTCCCCCCCCCCCCACTTCCGCTCTATCTATCTGTACTTTGATTGTACATCCTCTTCTTGTAAAGATGAGCAGGCAGTGCATACAGTTCACAGCTTGGTCTTGTGTAAAATGTATTTTGCCATGTGCGGCGGAAAAGGACGAGAGACGAGGGCAAACCCTGATACACGGAGGGGAAGCAGGGATTGTAATTACTGTGATACACAGCTCTGCTCTGCCAACATACACCATCTGTAGGATGGCTTATCACTCAACCTTTTTTCCAGTTGGGACTATTATAGTTTATGTTACAGTGTACTCATCAGACAAACAGACAGTGAGGAAATGATAAATTCAAGCCAACAAAAAGAAGGAACATAGTTAGAACATTGTTGGGCGGCTATGGCTCAGAGGGTAGAGCAGGTTGTCCACCAATCTGAAGGTCGGTGGTTTGATCCTCTGCTGCTCCGGGTCACGTGTCCTCGAGCAAGACACTTAACCCCAATAGCCATCGGTGTGTGAATTTAGATTAGATCCTGATGGGCAAAGTTGGCACCTTAGCAGCCTCTGCCATCAGTGTATGAATGTGTGTGTGAATGGGTGACTGCTGACATGTAGTATAAAGCGCTTTGAGTGGTTGGAAGACTAGAAAAGCGCTATATAAATGCAAGTCCATTTACCAAGTCCATTTAGTTAGAAAAGTTGAAACCACAATGCAAAGGTCACTGGAAACTGTGTCTAAATGTTTCTAGCTTGGTAACATTGGTAACCAAGGTAACCTATCACCTCCAAATAGTTGTAATTTGTTTATGGATTTGGGCCCTGTACAGTAGAGATATTAGTGTGGTGCAGGAATGAGCCCTAAAACCCCAGATTTTGATTGAAATAAGGTCTGTCTAAGATAATAAGTTTAAGAGATTATAACGTTTTGTTCTACGTTATAAAATATGTCCGTAAATATCCCGTTTGCGAGTTTTGAAGCATTTAAGTGTCTTAAAAAAGGCGGGTGCTAACAAGTGGCTAATGAGACTACTAAACGTCATCACGTCGACTCGTCTGCCTTTACAGCCTCGTTGTGTAAACTCGCGTTCATGCGTCTGCAGTGTAGTGTGTTTACAGCCTAACATTAAGCTACATTAGCTAACGGCATTGCTAATTACGTTTTGAGGGAGCGCATTGTCTCCCGGATTACGTTTGTTTTTGACGTATTACACGCGTAAGTCTGCCTAGGGAGAAGGTCAGGGTGGATGGATGAAACCAAAAGTAACATATTTATTTTAACCCAAACCACGATCTTTTACTAAACCTAAACTAGTCGTTTTTTTTACCTAAACCTAAACAAAAATGAGAAAGCGGCAAAAGCGCCACTATAACGGTGATATATGTGTATGTAGAAATGTTGATATGAAATGTATTTTTAGTTCAGGGACGTCCAGATTCAACATATCCGTGGATTGCAGAAACGTACAATGTCAACATTTTAATCTGGCGACTGAATTGCACACTTGGTCTGGTGGTGACAGTCACCCAATCACCACATACATTGAGTCAGTCCACTCCATGTCCATCTCTAGTCTACTCTACTTGTCAGCCAGACAATAACAGTCAAAGGGTTTCAGCCATACAGTCTTTGAGTGAACCATTTCTCCTGTATCAGTCATGGAGTGTTTTTTCCTGACCAGCGGAAATGCCTCTTCTTGCCTAATTAGACAGACGGGCCAGTCAACTCGTCACAGGCTGTATTTCACTAATTTTAATCCTTCCTCCTCCCACTGTTCTCCCCCTCCCTCCCCTCCACATCTCTGTGTCTTTCCCCAACCTTCCCTCCATCGCTTTGCCCCCGGGCCCCAGTCTCTCTCTCTCTCCCCACAATTCCCTGTGGACTACATTTTCCACTTGGGATCAAAGATAAGGAACTGTTCTCTGAGAGAACATGCTGAAATAAACCTGTTTATGGCCAACACATTCTCACGGCAGTTCGTGAAATAGTCATGAAATTGAATCTATATTAGGATTTTCAAAATAAAACTACGTAGTTAGGTTTAGGAATAGATCGACTTGGCTTAGGCAACAAACTACTTAATTAGGCTTAGGAAAAGGTCGACTTGGATAGGCTGAGGCAACAAACTACTTAGTTAGGTTTAGGAAAAGGTAGACTTGGTTAGGCTGAGGCAACAAACTACTTAGTTAGGTTTAGGAAAAGATTGACTTGGTTAGGCTTAGGCAACAAACGACTTAGTTAGGCTTAGGAAAAGGTAGACTTGGTTAGGCTGAGGCAACAAACTACTTAGTTAGGTTTAGGAAAAGATCGACTTGGTTAGGCTTAGGCAACAAACTACTTAGTTAGGCTTAGGAAAAGGTCGACTTGGTTAGGATTAGGCAACAAAACTACTTAGTTAGGTTTAGGAAAAGAACGTGGTTGGAGGTTTAAATCACTCTGGAAGTGCTGTAACTTAAGTACGGAAGCTACGCGACAAATAAATGAACTTTGACTTCTGGTTTCATATGGGACACAAACACCGGTCTCCTGGCTGAAAGTTCTGTGTTTTTTGACCCACCCATTGAACCACGACCTCCTCCTTACGTGGCGTTCACCACTCTTTATACTTCCCGGTTCACAAACACATAGATTACATACGAATTGATTTCGTGCTGACCATCGCAAATTTTTTTTTTAATTCGTGTCTATGTAGAGGAATCAATACATTCGATTTTGTGACTATTTCAACAACTGCTGTGCGACTGGGCTGTTATGGCCTTCTGTTTGTGCGTGGGTGTGTGTGTGTGTGTGTGTGTAAGAGAGAGAGTCTCAGTGTGTTTTTAATAGAATAGAGATGGGTCAGCTGGAGGCTGTTGACCTTGGGCAAAGAGTAGAGAACAGGAAAACATATTGTACTTTACAAGACTACTTATCATCACCAATCATTCTCTTTAGGAGGGGAGTTTGAGAACGAGGGTTTTTCCAGAGAACTGGAGCAGAAGCACTGACAGGATACTGGACGTTGTGGTAATGAGTTGATTTGTCACAGAGCTTACGGCAACACCAGACGGATGGAGATGCAAATAGAAGCCTGGGGGGAGAACAGGATGGCTTACAGATGACAAAGGGCAGATCTCCAGATGTGTGAGTGCACATAAACACGGTAAATATGCTCACGGAGGAGGTTGAAGGTGGTCGATTCACGCACAAGGTTCTAGGTAATAACTGCCAAATGTGAATGAGGTGCAAGTGAGGAAACACCTTGAACTAATACGACTTGTAACACCAGTAAGAACAGCTGTTTAGCACAAGTCACTCCCCATAAGGCTAAAGCTCATCAGCTATAGGCGGGCAGACAGCTGGGATCTGCTATTTAGATCTTTACGTCTCTATCGTCACGAAATAATTATTACAGATTGATGCCATCCCAGCTCCATCCCGACTTAGATTTCCCCCTACATACATGGTTAGATAACAGCTGAGATGAACACAGCAGCCAGTTAACCCCCCCACTCCTTATCTGACCTCTCCCTTCCTGGGCAGCAGCGATGGATATCGCTGTCAAACAACCAGTCAACAACCAGACATCAGGCAGTCACAGTAAGGCTAATAAACGACATCCTGCTTCTTTCTGTAATCAATCCTAACAATTAAGTTTACCCAGAATTTCTGTAGAACAAAGATAAATAATTTTTTTGCAATGATTTGCTGTTTTATCTGCTCTCTTGCAACATTTCTAGATTTACTTTCCAAAAGGAGATAACAGTATGAAAAATGAGATATTCTAATATCATGATTGTAGCCTTTTAGTGACTCAACATTGCTCGTGCCATTTAAAATAAATAACAGGGATAGAGTTTCTCTTCGGCCCCCTTTTTCTCCTCCAGAAATAGTTAGGGAAACAGCTAGCCTGACTCTGTCCAAAGCAAAGGTGTAGTAGTGTCAACTCATGAATTGAATAACATGCAAGAAACCATTCCACCTCAAAATTTGCCGGTAGCTGCCGGCAGCCTTTGAGTGGCATTGCCGCATAATATTCTCAACATGATGAAACTATTCATAAAGTCTGTCTAACATTTGATGATGTTGTCAGTTATAGTTGACTGATGTACGTAAACTTGCCACTAAGGCTGTCAAAGTTAATGGGATAATGACGCATCAACGCAAATATGTTTTAACGCTAATAATTTCCTTAACGCAATTTTTCGGAAGTTGTAACGGACGCAGTTTTAAAGCTAGAGTGAAGATACTGGTATCATATGAAAAAAAAAATTAAGGAATCCATTGGTACCAACCCTGTCATACTAGCTTGTTGCGAAGGAGGTTAAATAACGCTCCAAACGTAAGCTAAATTTTGGCAAAGAAAAAGTGTCATGGTCAAGAGATACCTTGACCTCTGATCTCAAGATATGTGAATGAAAATGGGTTCTATGGGTACCCACGAGTTTCCCCTTTACAGACATGCCCACTTTATGATAATCCCATGCAGGGCAAGTCATAGTCAAGTCAGCACACTGACACATTGACAGCTGTTGTTGCCTGTTGGGATGCTACACCTACTACATTGTAAAAGTGAAAGTGGAACTTAAAAGCAACACATTCTAACATGTTGTAAAATTGAATGAAACGTCACGTTTTGAACACAAACAAAAAGGGTTCTTTAGGTTTAGGCAACAAAACTACAACTTCTTACTTCTTTAGGTTTAGGCAACAAAACTGAAACTTCTTTAGGTTTAGCTAACAAAACTACAACTTCTTACTTCTTTAGGTTTAGGCAACAAAACTATAACTTCTTTAGGTTTAGGCAACAAAACTACAACTTCTTTAGGTGTAGGCAAAAAAAAAAAAACAGTTAAGTTTTGGGAAAAACATTGTGTTTTGGGTTAAATAACTCCAAACAAGGAAGGCAAACTCCAGTCTCCTTGGTGAAAACCCTGTGTTTTGACTTCCACTTCTGCTCCTGTCATAATTACTACAGTCGCTAGAGGTCGCTGTCGTGTTCTTTTATACCTTCTTTCGGTGATCTACCATGTGAATAGATGATAAAACCTACTAGTGGGTGTAGTAGGCCCCTATTGACCCACATCTATGGGGCTTATAGTGATTGATAACGCCTATTTAATAGCCTGACAACAGTCTAATCGATTGTTATATCAAACACAAGATTAACATACCCAGAGGCAAACCAACTTGTAAACTCCAAGCAAAGATCAAAGCCTACATCACAAGTTGTAGTGAAAAGTCTGATTTTATTTTTTTTTTATTGCATGTGCTGTTTCAAAGCCATCCTTTCATCTCTGGTCTCATCCTCAGGGCTCTCCTCTCCTCAGATAAAAGACAAGAGGAAGGGGCGACGCTGGAGGAATGAGGCTCGTCTTTGCCACATGCCTTCGCCCTTGGCGTTCTCTCTTTTGCCTGCTGCTGCCTGCCAAGGCTCCCTGCTTCAGCCTCTACCCCCTCTTCATCACTTTGGCTATGGCTGGCATTCTCCCCCTCTGCATCCCTCTGTCTATTCATTTCACCATCCCCTCCATCAATGATCCTTTCACAGAGGCAGCAGTGTGGGGTTTGAGCAAGGCTTGCAGCTCTTTCTGAGGAATGCAACTGAGCTGCCTTCATATTAGCAGAGATCTTGAGACTTCTGCCCGGATAGAGCCGCTGTCATGTGTCTTTTCACACCTCACTGGCATAACAATCTATTAAACAGCTCAGATAAGCATTGACATGTTGTTCCTACAGTTCAGTGCAGTCACATGAATCTCTACGAACAAGGATGGCTATCTCCCAGAGGCCTGTCCCATTAAGATTAGGGGGTCAGCATCTGGGCTTAACCTTAAATTAGTGGGGTCATGGTGATGGCTGGCGATGACTGCACAACAACCAAAAGATATTAATAAGATAAGACAACAATGCTTTAAACAGTGCAACAAAGCATTATCTTTCACTGTTATATTTTTCTCATATTCATCCAGCTCCTCTGAAGATAAAACCACAAACATCTCCTGCCCATATTTACCACAGTCTACTTAATATGTTGCATATTTGGCATCATTAACAGTTTCCTTTATTACATTTATTTGTTTATTGAATGTTTTGACCTTTCATGAGACCTCAGGTCACTGACTTGATGAGTCCATGTGACTGCAATTCATTTGGAGGAGCTTGACAGTAGTTTCCGTCCAAATGTTGCGCAATTTGAACCACATTTACAGAAAGAAGGTAAAAGAAAATGTTAAAGTTTCCGGTTTTCATTGCACTTTGTCACATTTTGTTTATAAACTTTTTTCACTTCAGCTAAGCCTAAAAACTATTTTGCAATATTTCAACGAGAAGAAGTAGAAGTAGTCACTGTGATGTCACCCATTGATTTGTCGACTACGGTTCTGAAGCCTTGAGTTTGTCATTTTGGCCGTCGCCATCTTGTTTTTTTGCAACCAGAAGTGACACAACAAGGTTGCGCCAAGTACAACCAAACACTGAATAAGACATTTTTAGGCGACCAAAATGTTACAATTAACTTGAAAACACGCTGTGAAAGGGCAACAACTCCAAGACCGATAGACAGAACATTTCAACCAAATTTGGTTAAATACAAAAAAATAAGAACATATCCTCTGTCCCAGCTGATTACAGCACTTTCAATATTGTTCACCATGACTGTATCACAACTGATTCTTCTTTTTATTTTAAAGCCATGCTCAGAAGTCGGGGGATACTTGCCAACCTTCTCTATTTTCTCAGAAAACTCCCATTTTTCACTGCCCTCTCCCGGTTTCCTCCCAGGGTCATAATTCTCCTGCATTTCTCCTGATTTATGGCAATTTTTCACACCTTTTTTCCCTACTTTTGTTCCCTACATGTTCCTGGCACTGTACAGTATGCCATAAGCCCTACTGTTTCCACCCGGTCAGCAATATACTGTAGTAACACCAAATGTCCGGCGGAGGAGAGCTGCTTGCACCAACGTGGCTCAGTTTAAGATGCGCTCGCCGCACATCACAGCATCACAGCATCACAGCATCACAGCAAAGCCGTTGGAAATAACGCGTTTCAGAGCACAGTGGTGCCGTTGTCGCATTGTATCTGACAGGGCTTTCAGTGAGTGAGAGAAGGAGAGAGAAATGGAGAGTACTACAAAAAAAGAGGGGCAAATTATTCAGTTTACTTTCCTGAGAATTAAAAGTAAAATTAAAAGTAGGCCTAATTGACAAAAAATGTTGTTGCAGTGTCTTTATTATTTTATTTTCATTCTTTAAAAGTCAACAGAATAAAGAAAACAAAGTCTCTCAAACTCCCACAGATGCTTTGGTTTCGAAAACCTCCCTATTTTTGAGGTCTCAAGGTTGGCAAGTATGAGTGGGAGTGGGGGGGGGTGTGAAGTGGATTCTTACCTTGGCCTCACACTTCCTGTGGGTGGCTGTCTTGCATACTATGAAGAATGACAGGGAAGGAGAGAGGACAGAAAAAAAACACAACAAAAATGAGTATATGAGTTTAGTAATGTGTTCAACCTGCTTTCTATTGGTCTACGCAACTATAATTTCCAGTTGATTTCGTTGCTTGTCAATCAGTAAAAATCGTGATATAATCCTGCTATATTACTGTACAAGTGATCTCTGCATCCTATGACTTACAACCTGAAGAGAAACACACACCGAGGTTATGACACATATCAAAACACCAGTACCTTCTTTTGCACAATCAGAATATGCAACTGTGCTACTTTGTGTCGACGTTTGATGAGACTCTAGCAGTTATTTTGTCACATTCGTTCCCCAGATTTGTCAGAACGCCGCATCTGGCATGTGCTACAGAGATCAAATGAAACTACGCTAGGTGACGCAGCTCGTTTGTGCTGCCGTTGATGAATTTATATGTGACACATCCTACATGACATTCCTTAGCATGTTCGCGTTGGTCCTTTAGAGTTACTTAGTCGTGAGTGACCAAACTGTGACACCAACAATGACAACACGTAACGGAAACGTTTACCTCTGCAGAAGGAGCCGACGGCGTCGACGTTCTGACGGCACACGCTGCACTGCCGCTTCTTCTTAAAGGTCTTTTCCTTGAAGACGTGGGGCTCTCCTTTCCCCCCCTGCAGACACACAAACACACACACACACACACACACACAAGGGAAAATGAGATTCACACTTTAGAAACCCGATACAGAACCAGACGTGGCAACACAGCAGTCTGCAAGGGCAGCCTACTCTCAGAAACAATGTGAGAATCCTCGTTTGACCTTCGTCCAAGAAGTTTAACCCTCCGTCCGCTTCCATCTGACAGGATGAAAACAAGACGCACAAAGAAATTGGACTTCCCCAACTCTTTTCAAGAAAGGAAAGAAAGAAGAACACAACGTAATGGCATTATGAATTTGTGGACTTTAGTAATGAAAGGAGTTCAGAACTGTCAGCTTTAACCTTTGTGTATGACAGAGCAGGGAGCATATATATGTATGAATGTGCACAACTACAACTCCATTCTCTACTCCCTTTGCCTCTTGAACTTCTGTTCTGGTTGTGTAACTGTCTTCCAGTAATAATCCTTGTGGTTCCCGCCCATACCACACTATAATCCTTAGTGTGTGTGTGTGTGTGTGTGTGTGCATGTGTGTGTGTGTGTGAGAAGGTTTGGGAAAGAGAAAAAGCGAGCAAATGTGTTAGTTTAATTCTTAAAAAAGAGAGCGAGGGAAAGCGAAAGTAAAATAAATCGACCCCTTTTTCTTTCTCATGTCCATATTTGTCACAAAATGTGTTAACGTCCGTGTTAGGGTGTGTACATCAATGTGTGTGTGTGTGTGTGTGTGTGTATGTGTGGTAGGGAGCCAATCCCGCCCAGTGCCTCTTTGTTGCCCAACATGGGATCACATCCACAGATGACTGGGCCTGACGTGACTCTGTGGAGGCTTTGAACATGAGAACACTAACAACCCAGGGCTTAGTATGGGGATTGCTTAGCATGTTTTCTTCCATGGATACATAACGGGAGGAGGAAAATGAGTGTGGGTGGGGGTTGGCATGTGAAAAAACAATATGTGCAATGTCATGCTGAACGGCAGCACACATAGTCTGGAAACTAGTAGGTATCCAATCAAAAGTGTGTAGGATTTGTGGCTAAAAAGTGTTTCTACTCTGTCCATCAACATCATCACCACGAGAAAACAGCGATGTAAGAAGGCTACTCAGTCTCCATGTTTCCATATAGCTTTGGATAATTAACCTGATACAACACATAAAGGCTTTTTTGTTTCCTCTGTGTGTGCTTTTCCTCCTTGGTAACAAAGAAAGGGTGCTGTTTACACACTTTTTTTCCATCATCCTGCCGCTCTGACTCTTTCTTTCTAGGGACCGGACAGTGTTTGGACAGCTGCCTGCCTGGCATCACCCTCTGCCAGCCGTGTTAAGCGGCCGCTGGCCTGCTCCAGTTGCAAGTGTACTACGACCGCAGCACCGTGGATTGGTGGAGGTGGACCGACTGGGTGGGTGGCTCAGCGGCTGGCGGTGGTGGTGGTGGTGGGCCGTTATGTAACACAGTGCGGTCAGGGGATTGACGTCCCTCTTTAAAAGTCATGAATTTTGGAAATTTCTTCTGTTTTTGTTAATCTCTAGTTGACTCAGCATGACTTGGCCCGTTCTCGTTTGTACTTTTCTCGCAGTAACAAACCAAAGTCCACACAGACTTCATTAAAGTTTCATGTTTTTTCATCTTATCTTGATCCTGTTTTGATGAATCCTTGATTTGGCTCTCCTCCTTTACTCCAAGTCCAGCCTTGCCTGAACTCCAAACATAATAAATGCCGCTTCGCCTCATGACCAATTTAACAACCTCATGTATGCCTCGCTCATTAGCTCTGCCTTGACATTTATGCCTACTGACCACATATGTTAGATATATACTGTACTTTGACACACACAGTCACAAAAACACACCAAACTTCTTCTTGTGTTTTTGTAGATTATAGTAGTATGCTCTCATTCTCTTCTGTGCAATAATCTTGTGAAGTATGTATGTATGTGTATGTGTGTGTGTAGGCATGCACGAGTATACACATGGGGCCCATGGTGAGTTTAAAAAAGCAGCCAGTTACTGTCAGCTAGAACCGCAGCGGTGATGTGGGCTGAGAGATAAACACATAGATGAGAGGTTGGCAGCATTCTTCCTGTTTCAGACACAATCAAGACCACTATATAGTCCAACCACATGGCAATCATGGTCAGATGGTGATGCACCACTCTGCTACTGAATGCTGCATAAGGTCTCATATGGGTTGACAGCAATAATATAAGCTGATATACTCTGTGAGAGGACAGGATGGTGAGTCTTCACTGATGAAAACCTCTTTATATTTCATGCAACGGACATGCAACAGTCGCTGAGCGCCCTGGTGGCCTATAGGGGTTAAGGCGCTGACCGTGAACGTCCCTGGTTTGCGTCCAGCTGGGGATCTTTGGCCCTGTTCAGACCTGGCATTAACATGCATCCTGAGTGATCCGAACACAAGTGGACAGCTTTAAGTACGTCTGTTCACATCTGGCATTAGAATGCGTCTCCACATGCGTCTCCAGTGACCACTTGTGATCCAACGTCACTTCCCAGCTGTATATGCAAATAAAATGTAATAAACACACGGCTGATACAGCAGCTGTTGTGATGTAATATTACATGAATGTCGGTAGTAATATCCTACATATTTGTGAATTCGGGTACATTTTATTAACATCAACTATGTAGTCCATAGATAAGATATATTTTAATATAATACAGTTGTACTGACAGAATACAGTTAAGCACAGAAGCCGTTTCCATGCTGCGAGGCAGACTAGCCTATGTCGTAAACCTTTGTTTTGTTTGTCGAACAATGGCTAGATTTTAACGTTCACATTAGCTACAGCACAGTCGAGTATTTAAAAGTGCTTAATTCGATATTCAGAGCATATCTATTGCCTCCACACGGCTCACAACGAAACGGAAACGGCTGAGCCGGTGGCTAGCAGCTAGCGGTGCTAACAGCACAAACAGTACAAACAACGGCAAAAGTGCTACAGCGCTACACTTCCAACTACACGTCGTGGGTTGGGACAGCGTTATCAGCTGTAACCGCCGTATGAGCGCAGTGTGAGGCACAACAGATAGACTCACATGCACCAAAAGGCACGCGCAGCCAGCCCGGCTACGTAAACAAAGCACAGAGAAACTCGGATTATAGCACACACAGAGTGAGCGACTTCATTCTCTGCTCAGGTAGCCATTACTCCACTATATCTTTACATTACAAATAGTTGCTTGTTGCTATATTCATGCTGTAAATTTCGAATTTAGCACCTTTAACATTAACATATGTAATTATCGTAAGAAAGAAAAAGGGCATTGGTCCTGTATTACGGGGAAACTTCTGCAAGTACTAATACATGATCACCTTAGAGCTGAAGTAGGCGAGATTGGAGCAAATATGATTAAAAAAAGTTATTTTTATAAAACGGTCGCTATATCATATCTGTGCTCCTAACGGCATCTGCAAGATTTCACAGAACGGAAGAAAACAAGCAGTAAGAGCTAATCTGAGGTCTGCTGTCCAGCTGCCGTCTATGAGAGCCGACTGTCAATCACTCGCGTACTCTGACCAAACGGTCAAACTAGGCAGCTCTGATCAAATATGAATCAATATTATGTAGCCATTGTGAAATCTCCGGGAAATCTCTTGAAGGAACGCCACATGTTCCGGTCACATGACCGGAGCACAGCCAATAGGAACGCTCTCTCTCTGAAATGACCTATGATTGGATTTTTTAAGATTTTTTAAAGTCTGAAAACAGAGCCATGAGGAGGAGCAGAAGTCTAGTTTTCTCTCAGAACACTTGAATTATAATATGCTGAAAGGTTATTATGGAATTTTTGCCCAATGATGCCAAAAATATTCTGCCTACTGCCACTTTAATTAAGGAAAGCAAACTTGGTTAACTACCAAAATCTATCAAAATAACTCTGCTCAGCTTGGGAGTCCAGCAAAAGGAAACCTCAGTGAAGGAGGTTTACAACTTTTGAGGAGGATTACAACAGAGGAAGCAGAAAACAGCTGGAAGAGCCTGACTGTATATAAGCACTAAAAACAACCTGTGATGCTGAGCCCGGTCCCCAGGATAGTAATTACCGTCACCACTGTAATGGATAAAAAACATCGTCCCTTGGTAAAACATGTGTTATTCGGTATTGAGTGAGCTAATAAAGATACCGGTTAGATCATTTCTGTTGCCTGAGAGAAAAGCAGAAGGGAAACATTCAAAATAAGAAAACAAATCGACATATTCACTCATACTGTAAAAAACAACAACATCTGGATCCATCTGCCATCTCTGACAAACCCTCACAGGCACACAGTACATGTGACCATTCAAGCTACAAAGCGTCCACCAGCTGGGACCTGCCTACATTTCCACAGAAGTGACACAAGTTGTAAACAGCTACCTGAGACCTCAGGAAGAAAAAACTCTACACACACAAACACTGACTCACGTGCAGACGTGTGTCCCTGCAGACAGTCGGTGGAAACAGACAGCCTTACCCTTTCCTCTTCCCGTCCCGGTCCCCGTGTCCACCCCACCCTTATGCAAGGACAGACCCCACCTCCCCCCTACAACATCAGCTACGCACAATAAGGCCCTTTTTTCTAATATTTTTAGCTTTCTGGCAGAAAAATGAACCAGGGGTTTCTGGAGTCAAAGAAACGCTTTCTAACCCGAAACCCCTCACCTTCCTCGCCGCACGTCTGCCAGCTGTCACTGAACAGTAGCTGGATTGAACGAGGGAGGGATACAAGAGATGCACACACACAGGCAGAGATTTATGCATACAAATGTCAAAACAAACACACACACACACACACACACACACATCACTGGAAACTCTCTTGCTCCTTCCCTCTTCTTTCTCTCCAAAAATAGTCTTGATATTTAGACAAAGATGGGCATTGTGTGGGAGTGGTACATTACTGACTACAGGCCTGGATACTGTGACCTCAGCTTCAGCTGCTGGTCAGCGAGGGCATACGTCGAAGGAAGCCTCGAGGGGGAAACTCTCGTACTGATTTTGTCTGTAGAAGAACTCTGTGATTGTCACTCATAATGGAACTTCTTTTTCTTTTTCTTTTTTTTTCAGGCCAAGCACAGTCACTTTGCTTTGTGTCAGTTCTGCACAGCCAAACGTCTGATCATTTGATCATGCTGACCTATTTCCTATGTGATTCATCTTCTATTGCTTGAATTTGTCTCTGATAACCACCAGGCTGAACTGCATGAAATGAAAACATTTTCAATTTTTTTTCTTAAGTCACTGACATGGCTTGCTCTCTCACTGATAAATAGGGTTGTGTATTGGCGAGAATCTGGCAATACAATACGTATCATGATACAGGGGTTACGATTCAATATGTTGCGATATATTGCGATTTTTTAATCTAATTTTAGGAATACTGTCATAGTATAAAGACCACACCACCAAATGCATAAAATATGAGTAAAAAAAGTTAACTTTTTTATTTAGATATTTTCCTAAAAGTCCCTAGAAGTGTATGATTCAACTTTTTCCCATGGTCTGGTGTTAAAAACGTTGACAAAAATCGCAATAAATTTGCAATATCGAATCGCAATACTTAGAAATCGCAATACATATCGAATCAGCACCCAAGTATCGTGATAGTATCGAATCGGGAGATAGGTGAATCGTCCCAGCCCTAATATGTAGTAGTACTCTGCAACACCTGTAAACAGACTTCAATTTGTAAAATCAGTTGAGTTCCCCTTTAATCATTTGGTCAACAAATACAGAAAATAGTGAAAAACTCCCATCATAATTTCCTACATTTACAGTAATATAAATATGTTGTTCTAGAGGCTAGGTGATGTAGGGACAACCGGGAACATGCTAGCACTAGTCAGTCACAAAAGCTCTCTGGGTTCCTTTCTCTTTTCGCCGTACTGGGCCGTTCCCTCCCTGGTATTTGTTCTCAGGCCATCATTTCATTCATCAAAGAGTTATTGAATGAGAAAAAGCTCTCCTCTTCTCTCCTCACTGATATTTAGTGAGCTTGTTAGCTCAGTTGCTAATGGGACGATGATTTCATACAGGCTATTCAAAAGATGTGTTTGTAATAGTCCAAAACCTAAAGGTATCTAGTTTACATTAATCCCCTGACCACAATATATTAGATTTAGCAATGCAGCTTTTCTCATTGACAATCACATACTTAGTCTCCTGCAATAAGAGGAAACATTCTTCAGTCCTTGATTCTCAGTTTCAATGGAAAAGCCCTGAGTCTCCTTTTTGTGACAGGAATGTTTAATATCAGAAATGGACAACAAGCCAAAAGTTTGCAATGTCTGATTACTCCCGTATGATTTATGCATGACAACACACACACAGTGGTGTGTTTGAGACTTCTTGTGTACTTAAATCCCACCCTCCGCCCTCCATTGAGAGTGTCTCACAAGGGTCTGGGTATCCGGGTTCCTGCATCATTTATTGGCATCACATTCAGCTTGTGTGTTAATACATATGAGTCAATTCATTTGTATATGTGTGTGTGTCCAAAGGGTGGAACAGGCAGTGGAGGGAACAGGGACGGCCTGTTCCCGAGGTGAGGTCAGAGTGCTGCCATGATACACTTCCGTTCCTTAGGCCTCCTGCTGCTAACACACACACACACACACACAAACACGCACATAGAGAATGGTCCCATTGCTCCAGCAGCACCACCAACACCCCCTGCTGCAGTTGTTGATATTTACTGGCAAAATGCACCTCACATCTGTTTTGCCTCAAAATGTAACCCTTGTACTGTGAAGTGGCCTCAGAAAATGGATGACATCATCAAGGGATGACGTTTAAGTGATGGTGAAGCGTGTTAGTTCGGACCAGATCTGATCTGATTGCAGCCTTAGACCATAAACTGTACTGTATGTAAGAAGTGGACGTAGTGGACTACGGTTTTGAAGCCTCGAGTTTCGGCATTTTAGCCATCGCCATCTTGGTTTTTGGCCGTCACCATTCTTGGTTTTTGCAACCAGAAGTGACACGACAGGGCGGACCTAAGTACAACCGAATGCTGAATAAGACATTTTTAGAAAAAAAAAAAAAGTCACACTTAACTTTCATGAACTGAAAACAAACTGTGAAAGGGTTGAAGACTTCACGTCACGAAAAACATCCAAACCAGACAATGCTGTGGTAGCGACCTGTCAATCACAAGGTAGCCCCGCCCCAAAGCATGCTTTATCAGACGATAAAATAGGCATTTTACTTTAAATGGGACCATAATTTACTAAATGAACATCATGCTGTATTGAAGAAAACTTGAAACTAGTGATTGAGACCATAAACTCATGTTTGCAATGTTTACTGAGGTAATAAATCAAGAGAGAAGTAGGCTCATTTTCTCATAGACTTCTATAAAATCAGACTTCTTTTTGCAACCAGAGGAGTCGCCCTCTCCTGGCCATTGGAAAGAACGCAGGTTTGAGGCACTTCTGCATCGGCTTCACTTTTCAGACCCGGGAGGTTGCCCTTTGACTCGCAGAAGTTCCATTCCAAGGAAACTTGTCGCTGCTCTTGCTATAATGCGAATCATTTACATCCATTCTGTTTTATTGCTGCAGGATTTTCCAGGTGAGAGTGAATGGCTGCTACTGTTAATTTGAACTCAGTGTAACTGCATCTGGCACATGGGAATGTGAACCAGACTCTGTTTCAGCCTCTCGGCCCGGCGGCGAACAGGGAGCATCCCAAGTAAACACATCAAACTCAGTTACACCCAATACTTTCAAATATAGAATACCTACTGTACACTGAGTATAACAACATCTGATCAAAATCTACATTACTTATGGTTCACACAGGAGACATATTGCTAACGACCACACTGTTATCAGTAGAGGAAAGGCTGGAGAGGTTGGACAATGTTATCTTGTTGTTAATGCGTAGCTGTTTTCCTCGTGTCGCAAAGCAGGATAGGAGCTCTGACAAGGGATCATGATATGGAGCCAACACTAATTGTCGGATGTACGAGCCACGCAACACCCATTAATCAGTGTAGGCATGCATACTTACAGTATGGTTACTACACCGAGTTTGATCATGCACACATAACGACAGATGTTTGTTGACAGCATTCTCGTACTCATGATGTGCCCTTGGGAAAACTGTACATTGCACACGCTCAACCATAGCTTGTCATCACAATCTGATGAGGCTGGAAGCAACAAATCAATTGTGTAAGTCAAACCTACTTTTTTTTAACAAGCACGCACAGTTTTTGACTAAATTGCAACTCAACTATTCGGGAACATTTTTGTCAGGGCTGTCAAAGTTAACGCGATAATAACGCATTAACAAAATTTTTTTATCTAGAATGAAGATACTGGCATCATATGAAACTAGAAAACCTAAGGAGTCCATTGGTACCAACCATGTCATACTAGCTTGTCACGAAGGAGGCTAAGTAACGCTCCAAACTTACACAAATTTTTGGCGAGGAAAATCTGGCATGGCCATTTTCGAAGGGGTCTCTTGACCTCTGACCTCAAGATATGCGAATGAAAATGGGTTCTATGGGTACCCACGAGTCTCCCCTTTACAGACATGCCCACTTTATGATAATCACATGCAGTTTGGGGGCAAGTCATAGTCAAGTCAGCACACTGACACACTGACAGCGTTACCTGTTGGGCTGCAGTTTGCCATGTTATGATTTGAGCATATTTTTTTATGCTAAATGCAGTACCTGTGAGGGTTTCTGGACAATAACTGTCATTGTTTTGTGTTGTTAATTGATTTCCAATAATAAATATATACATACAGTATTAAATACTTGAAAAGTCTTCATTTAAGGTACATTTTGAACAGATACAAAAATGTGTGATTAATTTGTTATTAATCACACACCTAAACATCTTTTAATTATTATTTATTTTTATTTATTTTATTTTTCATTATTTTTTATTTTATTTTATTTTATGCTCGTTTTCTGTATGTGGGGTTGGTATGTTTCAGTCTGTCTGTAGATGTTACCTTTTTGTTTGTGATGAAAATTAAAAAAAGAAACTAAAAAAAAATTAATTAATGTGGGATACATTCAAGGCTAAAATGTGCAATCCCCTGTTCAGTCATTTTACCACTTACAATGTTACTGCTGTTACAAAACCTGGGCTTATATGTGCATGTTACATGAAAAATCAAAAAGCATCAAACAAACAGACAAAAAGACTATAAATAAATCAAGAAATAATAATGAATATAATAGTTATGAAGCAATTAGGCATATTAGAAAGACATTAAATATGAATAGTTGCATTGACTCTTAATTGTTTGAGGAAGAACTACACCCACTGGGGCTTATAGGTGTCCCACCTTAGGCAGTGTCCCACTTTACAGCAACTCACCATCAAATTATTCCAATTACTTTAAGATTAAAAACTGTCATCTTCCAATGCACGCGCACATGCGCTCATGAGAAACACGCTTTCTGCCCAGTAACATGACTTTGCGACATTAACAATAACTGACTGGCGCTGACGCAGTAACTGCTGGGGGGGGGGGGGGGCTTATTAATGCATCATATGACTCTATTCAGAACACTTTATGTCACCTTAATGAAGTGTGACGCATTGAGCAGATTCTCAGAGAACCATAGTCTCCTTTTAGTCTCCATGTTTGTGATAATAGTGAAATAAGAACATGTAATCTGTGTATAACTGTGAATAACCATCAGGCCTATAATAAGCAGACAGATCATACAACATGATTTCTCTCCAGAAGACAGATCCACTCAGTGCGCAGCTGCACAGCCAACACATGAAAACTCAGCATCACACATCCAACATCCAAAACTCCTTCAAACTCTCTGTTAGTTAACTTTCAATGACCGATCACTGAATTCTAAAGACAAATACAACCAAGACACCAACTTTCTCTCCAGGTTTATAGACTTTGTGATCTTACCTTGTTCATTTTCCCGCTAATCATATTCCCTGGTTTAAGAGCTGCCCCTCATTCTGAGAGCAGACCATCAGTAACATGGCCTGCCTCTGAGATCACTTGTTTTCTTTACTCTGGTCCACCCTCCTCACAGAGACTAGCTGGGTGGAGCTACACGCAGCTAAAGAGCATGTGTGGAGTACTATTACTGCAATCTCACCCTCTGATTGGTCGGTTTCTGGAGGGGAGCGTAAGGATACTCGATCAGGATTGGCTGAAATAAACACTATAATATTCCTTAGAAAAACCTCTGGTGTGATTGAGGTGATTCATCCCTCTTTAAAGGCTCTAGTATTAGTTTCATCACATAGATCACATACCTTTACAGTATCCCTAAATACATTAAATTATGTTGCTGATATAAATATAAATAGCTGTAATTAAATAACCACAGAATCAGCCCTTTCCTTCATAACAAGGTCAAAATGATGGTGGATCTGGGTGTGACTTGGTCCAAATAAAAATAAAAAATCTAAGAGGCATTAAACTTTAGCGTGTAAACAAACAAATATGTAGCTATGTGGCTCACATGCACATACTGAGGCGTTTTAATTATGGGCCTCATGTGCGCGAGGTGGCTCTGGGCCGCTGGGCCTCCTCCTCTCCTCCTACAGTATACACCATCATTATTACATGTGTAACAGACATGTTTATGTCAACAAATAGCACATGAACTTAATGCAGTCTGAACAACATGTGTATTATATATATATACAGTATATAGGCCTGTATATTAGGGCTGTCAAATATTTAATCATGATTAATCAAATTTTTTATCAGTTCAAAATGTAACTTAAAGGGAGATTTGTCAAGTATTTAATGCTCTTATCAACATTGGATTGGGTAAATATGCTTTATGCAAATGTATGTATATATTTATTATTGGAAATCAATTACCAACACAAAACAATGACAGATATTGTACAGAAACCCTCACAGGCAAACTGCAGCCCAACAGGCAACAACAGCTGTCAGTGTGTCAGTGATTTGCCCCAAACTGCATGTGATTATCATAAAGTGGGCATGTCTGTAAATGGGAGACTCGTGGGTACCAATAGAACCCATTTTCATTCACATATCTTGAGGTCAGAGGTCAAAGGTTTTTAGAAATAATCATAGCAACAAAAAAAAACAGCCTAGTGTTGCCAACTCTTTTCCAATGAAAGTAGCCAGCAGAACTAGCTCCAAAGGTCCCTAAATTTAGCGATAAAGTCGGCAACACTGCCAACCCTTCAGGCCTCCCTCCAAAGCCACTCTCCCCAAAATTATCATTATGAATGAAAAACAACGAACATGGCTATTAGTACTCACACCTGTCAAGCTAGCAGCTAGTGGAAGACTCTGGTGACGAGGAGAGTGTGTGCAGCTAGGCAGGCACACAGGTATCCTGTCCGATCTGTCCATTCAGGCCGAATGAAATGATTAGACGGGCTCATCATTACAGTCCTGAGGCACCCACATATACCTGACTTTTTTTCTCTTTCTTTTTTGTCAGTTCAGTTGATTTGTTGATTGCTGTCGGGATGTAAAGAGAATTTCAAATATAAAAAAAAAGATTTGAAGAATATTACCAACTCTAGTGTTGGTACTGTTGCACTGCTACCATTTGGAGGGGCAGAGGGTGGATATTTCAAACATTTATCCATTATTTTTGCTTCTCTGATCATTTGCTGACTATCGGAGCCAGAAGGTTACGCTTTCTCTTTCTGAAATGACCTGTGATTGGTCAAAGTCTCTCATCACAGGCTAGATTTTCTAAAGCCTGTAAACAGAGCCATGAGGAGGTGCAGAAGTCTAGTTTTCTCTCAGAACACTTGAATTACAATATGCTGAAAGGTTATTGTGGAATTTTTGCTCAATGATGCCAAAAATATACTGCCTACTGCCACTTTAACACAAATATATAGATTTTATGATAAGTTTCATGTTCATTTTTTTTCAAATAAACCTGACCTGATCTACCCCCCGATCTGTCCACGTACCCTCTGGTAACTGGCGGTGGGAAACAATGTTCAAAAGGCCCCCTCCTCATTTTGGGCTCTGTGCAGTCAGCACCCTTAATCTCTCAAAATATACCCCCCAACACACACAAACAGAGATGTGCCTTGATGAACATCTGCACTGAGACAGCTGTGGAGTAGTGAGCTAGTGAGTTAGTAGCAGCATCTAGTGGTGAAATAAGAGAACTGCACCAGGTGTGAATCACCTTTTTAATGTTTCTTTGAACATAACTTCTGTAGGTGATGGGTCTCAGGAAAAATTCAGTTCATACCCTTCCTCACCTAACAAACATTATCATCATTAATACATAGACCACCTACTGTAGCTCTGTGATACTGTGAATGTAGATGCAGTATTTGAAATTAGACTGAAAACATGATTAAGACATAAAACCAGTCTGAGCTGGTTGACTATAATCCAAACAAGCAAAACATTCTTGCATCAAACATGGTGATATACATCTTTGATTCCTTGCCAAACTCTCTGTACATGCTTATGGTTGTGATTATACTCTATATGTGCCCATGTATGCATCATTCTTTTTGATTCGCCTGTCTTAAATTGTTAGCCCATGATATTCCACAGCCTCAGACTCCTCATGCACAGAGCCTTATTTCTCTCTGCTGCCTCCTCAGTCTCTTAGTCACTTCCATATGTGTTAGATTGATTTGCAGGTACAGCATACAGTATCCCCACCAATCAATCAATCAATCAATCGATCAGTCAAACTTTATTTATATAGCACCTTTCAAACAAGTCAAATGCAATTCAAAGTGCTGGACAGACAACGGACAAAAATGTAAAATGTTAAAAATGGATTTAGAGACTAATGCACACAAAAACAACCAATATAAAAGTTCATTGAATAAGACAGCAATAAAAGATGGGTATTTAAGATAATAAAAGAGAAATGAAAATACAAGGAAATAAAAATAAAAATAAAAATAAATAAATGAAAATGATGAAACTACACAAAATAAGCAGATTTAATAAAATAAAATAGAATAAAAGAGATAATAATGATCAGCAATAAAATATTGATTAAATAAAATGGAGTAAAATAAACACTATAATGATGATTATAAATAAAATAAGTATAAACAATAAAATTATAAAATTATAAAATTATAAAACAATACATAAAAGCCAGACTAAATAGATTGTTTTTTAGTTTACGTTTAAAAATCTCAATATTTCCAGCTCCTCTCAGTTCCTCTTGAAGGTTGTTCCAGCGGCTGAAAGCAGCATCACCACATGTTTTTGTTCTGCTTTGTGGAACAACCATAAGAGAAGAACTGGAGGATCTGAGTGGCCTCCCTGGTTCATAAACCAAAAGCATTTCTGCAAGGTAGTCTGGTGCAAGGCCATGTATGTAGTGCCTTATAAACTAATAAAATAATTTTAAAATCGATACCAAAACTAACAGGTAACCAGTGCAAAGACTTTAAAATAGAGCGTAATGTGTGCTCTCCTTTTGGTTTTAGTCAGCACCCGTGCAACAGAATCTTGAATTAATTGTAGCTGATTGATTGTATTCTTTATTAGACCAGAAAGGAGAGTGTTACAATAGTCAAGCCTGTTAGTTCTAAAAGCGTGCATCAGTCTCTCTGTGTTGCTCAGAGAGAGAAAATCCATGAATCAGTGAATCAATCAGTGAGAACGTGACTGTGAGTCACAACGTATATGAAACAATGCCCCCCAAAATAACACGTGCAGTAATGCAGTCCACTCCTTACGCTCATAGCCCAAGAATTTCCGGTTCATGACAGAAAAAAAGGAGGACTGATAGATTTGGGGGGGGTTTAATTGTTTCTTTCTTTTGGATCATGGCAGGGTGAATGGAGGGAGGGAAAGAGGTGTTGAAGAGGAGGGAGAGATGGATTAAGAGAAGCAGAGAACAAAGGTGAAAAAGGTAATAGGGAAGGAAGGTGGGGTGTATGGGGAGGCCACATGCAACACACAAAAAATACAGAGGGACCATGTGAGGCAGGAAGCTGGTGCTTCGGATTGGAATGAGGGGGTGAGTCAGTGAGTAAAGTGGGGGAGGGTCGTGTTAGAAGAAAGATGGGGATGAGGAAAGAGGGGGACGCTTTTGCAGACATATAATATAATCCTGGTTCAAGCTTTCTCTGCACTTAGAACAACACTAAATGACCACACCATAATGCAAGGTGTTTTTCCATCTATTTAGATTTAGAGTATCGAGGAAGTGGAAGGACTTGGATCACTCTTGTAGGTAAATGAGAAAGAGGGGGACGAAACCCGGGCCAAGAGGAAACGAGGGGAGGAGGAGGCTAGAAAAGGGGGCCGTGTAGCTTTGACGGAGGATTGTGTAGGACAGCACCAAGCCAAAGACTGATAAGGTGCAGCTGTTGAAGGAGCGAAAGCGCGAGAAAGCAGTGGGTGAGATGCTGATGACACAGTCGAGCACATGTTCACATTTATTGTGCCAATGAGTTCAATAAAATCCTTTCAGTCAGCTCGGGTGCTCGGTCCCAACGACATTTTTTCGAAACTTGGGGAAACATAAAGTTTCTGACTAGAAAAGAAAATATTCCGTGCATAGTTCTCTGTGAGGTGTTTCTTTTAAGGGTGGTGCTGGGACTGCACATGCAGGAAATGGTTTATGTCTTTCCCTTTTCCCCTCGATCGGCTTTCATGTTGCGTGCCCGCTACACGCAACAACAAGCATTCCTCAAATCCTGCTCGGAGTTTGGGACAGATCATTGTTTTCAAGCCGCAGGAATCTAGTGAGCCACCCCCCGAGTCTGGGGTTTATGTAGGAATTCATCTTTTTTTCTGATGTGCAGGAGTGTGAGGATCACTTCTGTTTCTATTCTATTCTACTCTGTTTTATTCTGGATGTTACCGGGGGAGGGGTCTATATTTAACCCTAACCGGTCAGTGTTCCTTCCTGTGTTGGGTGTGTGTTTGTAGTGAATGCCTGTGGCTCGAGGCCTCTGTATCGGTCATGGCCAATCTAAACTTTGTTGCTCGTAAGAAATTACAGGGAAACTAGACAAATACATATAAAACCACTGTCACAGTGCCAGGTCTCTATGTATTTCTAGAGTCAACAACACTCATAAAAAAGAGCAGAACAAGTGGGTTTACAAATTTTACTTTGTCTCCTCAGTGGTGACAAACAGCGGGTTCAAAGAGTAGAATGAACTTCAATTTCTTGATCACTTGCGCAGCAGAGCCACGCTTTCGCCATTTTGAACCGAAATCGACTGCCAGTAAAACGTCCACCTACAAAGTGCTGTACAAAAGTATAACAAAATTATTTCTATTCTATTGTCATCATTTTAATGTCTCTACCAAAATGGCCTGTGTTGAACACTAAAAATATTATAAATATGCATACTATTATAACTATTTACTTACTTACTTATTTATTTATTAAACTTTTTGCCCGCTAGCTTCCCAGAGGAGCATAACATGAGCGATGAACATAAATAAAAGTTAGAAAAATCCAGCACACAGATTTTGAGAGCAATCTCAAAATCTTTCATGTCAAGGATCCAAAATGGATGTCCAATAGACCACAGACCATAGATGTATAAGAGGTTGTGACCTGTGCTTTTGCCCTGCATGTTAGTAAATAGCCTACAACTCCATTCAATTCTGTTGACGATAAAATTTTGATTAATTGTGCAGCCCGAGATCAAAGACATTAAGATTCATCCTCTGGGCACCATGGATATTATGTACTGAATCTCATGGCAATCCATCCCATAGTTGATATTTCAGTCTGGACCAAAATGGTGAACCAACTGACAATGCTATCTCTAGAGCCTTGCTGCTAGCGTGGCTAAAAAGATCCTGTCATTCCACGGCAATGGAGGCTGTGTGGGAGTATGGTCTGTTTGGGATCATAACACACAATAGAACAGATCAGAAAAATCATTTTCTGGCGAGGATATAACCTCGAAGTGGCAGTTTCATTACCTCTGTCCGAGGCTTGTTTAATTTGTCCCTCATGAATTCTGCATCATTCACCAGGGCTCTGTGCTTTATTTTTAAAGAGAACCATATGGACTATTGTGTCTCTCTGCCAGAAACAGTTTATTTTGAGGATCAATTTTTATGAGGTTGTTTATTGATGCTCAGCTACTCTTCATCATCAAGAGTCATTGGACAGTGAGGCGTATTCTGAGAGCACAAAATGAGAATATGAAATGATAAAAAGCTGTGGGTAATCCAATAATTAACTACAAGTGAATAATGAAAGATCCATCATTTGTAATATGACACCAATATTCGCAAAAAGCATTAATGACACTGAAGGATGTGTTTCGGTCTGCAAATGGCAAACCTGTGCAGCTCTTCAGTAAGGTGATCCCAACAAACCAAATGTGAGACAAAGAGTATGTTTGTGTGGGACAATGTGGGACACGTTACCAAGGCTGAGAGGTAGTCTACAATTTTGATATGTCTATCTAACTTCAAGGTAGGATCGACGATGTTGGAAAGCTAGCATCATTTGAAAGTGGCATTGCCTCAGGAGCGCTGTCTAAACCCTTCCCCCCCTTCCCCTCGGGGCTCCTTCAAGGCAATGCCCCCCCACACACATGCACGAGCACCGCATCCTAACTACTTCACAGACACAGAGCGGAGAGAGGACCTCAACTCAACAACGCTACCTCATGACAAGTAACCGCGGCAGTGCTACTTTTTGCTGAGTTTTCTCTTCCATTCTCCAGTAAACGTGCGGCGGTGACGTGCTTTGAGTTCAGGCTGGTGCACGCCAAGGGTAGAGTACGAGCAGGGAGGCAGAGAGGCATCTGATTGGTTCTTTACAAGCGGACCGCGAGGCAGTGATTGGTAGACGTTTTTACAGGATTACAGCAGCTACAGATGACGGCTCTTATCCGGTCCTTTTTCAGAGCTCATAAGAAATGGATCGCTGTCAGGGTGTTGAGACCATTTCAACCAATATAACTAATAGTGTATACTGGAGAACATCGTCAACTCTGCCTTTAAGTAATAAACATTTCTATACTGCCTCTTATCTTGTAACACCTCTATGCTTTGCCGGAATGCATCCATAGATTGGGACATCTCTTTTTGAACCACGCGTTTCTTGTGAGACTTGCTTCATGTCGTATTCCCCCCTGTGTGAGAAACTAAAAAATAACTGGCAAATTTCACAAACAAATCTCAGAATTGCCTTCTACTAGCTTATAAATACTTAATAAATAGTTTCACAGTCTTTAGTTCCCATCATATTCCGCCTAAATCTGCATAGCTTGTGACTTTGCGGTGATATGGCATAGCGTAGCAAAGACGGTGAAAATGTTAACCTGCGCTTGACCCACGTGTGCGTAGTATGACAGCAAACACAGCGCCGTGATGACAACCTACCCTGTTTTCTTCACAGCCATTGGATAAAAGACAGATTTTTTTTTTAAAAAAAAAAGCGTCTGTCCTGCAGCTGTTTGACTTTTGAAAACTAGAGCCGATGAAAATGTGAGACATCGTCTCAATATGTGGGACACGGGACAAGGGATAAAAATGCTGTGCAGTCCCTCGTAAAGTGGGACACCTGGTCACCCTACTTCAGTGCAGTAGGTGAAGAAACAGTCTCAAAAAAATGTCTCAAAATAATACAATCAAATGATAAAAAACATCCATTTGCCGTGTTCCTGACATAACATCAGCAAATTACGTAATCACTCTGACAGCAGCATGTGGAACATCATTTTTCTGTTTCCAGGAAGTACTTGGCATGAGTCTGATGTTTGTGTATAGATATGTAATTAAAGCCAAGTCACATTCTGGTCAGGATTGCACTAACAGTTGCATCGTCTCACACTTGCGACTGTCAACAGATCCGTGGAAAACAACCATGAAATGATTAAAAAAAGACATGCAAAGTTCATGAAAACAAAGACCATAAATAGACGAGACAACATCTCCTCCTGTAGGATGATCAGTGGGATCTAACTGGTTCCCACACCCCTGTAGTGGGGTCAGTCACTGCAGGATGACGTCGTCCAGAGGGCTCCACATTCCCACGATGCTCAGCATGTGATATGGAGCCACTGGGACTGTGGTGCAACCAAGCATGCACGCACACACACACACGCACGCGGAAACCAAGCCCAGATGGAAGACATGCACATTTAGAAAAGGCAAACACACTTCGATAATTCACACATCTGAATACGAAAGCCACAGAGACTCAAGTCTGTATGTAATTCCATGTGATGTAAACTGGTGGACAGAGGTCAGGGTTCTCAATGTTCTCTTGATATTAAGACAGCCAGCTAGCCTGCCTCTGTTTACATGATGGTAATTTCCCAGCAGTGCTGAGGGCCATCACAACAGTGCCATTGTATCTGCACAGATGTGACCTCAGCTCGGAGATGCCATCGTCATCCACATTATCTTGTCAAATAAGACAAACACACACACACACACACACACAGTCCTTGTAAAAATATAAACAATCACTTCTTCAAACTTGCTCAAATTAAAGAAGAATGGGAGGTAGAGTTATTTCCTGGCACTTTTCTATCCCCCATGGATCTGATAGTGATTGACTACATGCTCCTTAGCTGACCTTTGACCTCCCTTCAGAGCAGGGCAGCGGAGAAGAGAAGTTCCCATCAGGTATCAAAAGTATAACATGACTAACTGACTTCATTACTGATTCCTAATTAATGTTGTCTCGTGAAAATGCATGGCATCCTTTTGTTTCAAGAAAATATAAAGACAATTCAGAACACTCAACCATATATATGGTTACTGTCTGCCACTACTTGTATTCCTGCCTCAGTCAGAAGCAACTTTCACGGCTACAACTGATTCAGAACTCTGCTGCCAGGCTTCTCTAATGGGCATTAATGAAAGGGAGCACATTACACCAGTCCTATGTAGCATCATCGCACTGGCTTCCCCTACAATTTAGAATCAATTTTAAAATTGTAATATACCCCGCGATAACGTAGTCGGTATATAACGTATATAGAGCTCCGTGTGTCCGTCCGTTAGAAGTCCAGGGTGCCCAAATCTTTTGAAATCTACCTCTATTTCGTTTCCGGAGCAGAACTCGGAAACTATTTAACTTAGGAACTTCAAATTTGGTATGATGGTTGACAGTTTGGTCTAGTTGTCTAACCTTTTGGGGGTTAGAAGTCCAGGGTGCCCAACATTTGAAAAATGTTGGGCACCCTGGACTTGAGGAAGGTGAGCTAACACCAAGCTAGATTGTGCTCAATATATTCCATTAGTTCCAAAAGGGCAAAACCTGTGGCCCTACTTTAGTAGGAGGCAAGCAGTGAGTGGGGGTATGTGAGTCATGCTCACTTTTGCCTTGTTGCTCACTTTTAAAGCACAACTTGGACTGGCTTCAGAGTGCATACTGGATCTTAACACCCCATGTGCATCTGATCAGCTACTTCTTGCTGTTCCCAGGTCCAATTTTGTGACTAGAGGGGGATCAGGCTTTTGCTGTCAGGGCTCCCAAACTTTGGAATGCACTTCCTGTAGAGATTCAATCACCTAATTCTGTATCCATTTTAAAAAAAACTTTTGAAAACACATTTTTTTCAGGATAGCATTCTTATAAGGTCCCAATGTTATATGTCTGTATATGCATATGCATTTTTATGTGCTTGTGTGTGGTGAAGCATGTATACAGAGCATGTGTGTATGGGTATGTATATATATAGACACACACCTGTTTGTGTATGCATTATACACCTTTAAGTATATGTATTTATCACCTTGTTCTACCATTTTACTACTTTATTACTATTGATATGTTCTGTGATGTACTGTTTTAACAGTTACCATATTTTTTTTTACTTAATCTGCTTTTATTGTCTTATGAAGCAGTTTGTAACATCTGTTTTGAAAAGTGCTATATCAATAAATGTATTCTTCTTCTTCTTCTTCTTCTTCTTCTTCTTCTTATCATCTTATTATTATTATTGGTCTTATTATTCTTATTCTTATTATATGCCTGCTCATCTGTTTACAAAGTGTACGCTGTCCACAACATGGTGCTGCTGGAGCATCATTACTACACCTTCTGTTGGAATGCAACAAAATTAAAGATCTATAGCTGGGAAATATACATAATTGGAATTATTCCAATATACCAATTTGCAAAATTGGATAAAAAGAGCACTGATTCAGCATTGCACTTCTATAACATTGTCGGACTCACAATAGACAGTAATCGATGTAGAGACATGGTCTTTTTTTATTCCACGTATTCTTTTTCCTTTTCAAAACCTACCGCCTATATTACCCACAATTCACCTGCCCACAGTTCAGTTCAGATTAAGGTGTGTTATGCTAGTAGTGGCTAATGTAGCCACGAGCCGCTAGCCTCAAGGCAAACTCACCTCTACTTTCTTTCTTTTTTTTTTTTGTCTTATTCAGTGTTCAGTGTTCAGTGTTAGCTCCACCCACTTGTGTCACATCTGGTTGCAAAAAACCAAGATGCCAATGGCCAAAATACCAACCTCTATAGGCTTCAAAATCGTAGTCCACAAACCAATGGGTGACGTTGCTGTGACAACGTCCACTTCTTATATACAGCCTATACTTCAGACCCAGCCAACACTGACTTGAGTGACAACACTCGAGGCAATTCATCAGATTTCACACAGCTATACCTCTGGAGCCACAAAGAGCTTTAAACAACTTTATGCAACACCCCCCAACACCAAACTCCGACCAAAAGGTCAAACTGGGCAGCGCTGATCAAATATAAATCAATATTCTGATACTGTAATGCCTATTTCTCTCCTCAGATGTTTTCAGAATCATCTTGTAGTGTACTGTTTAGCTGTAAAATGAGAAAGTTTGTGACCTGGGAGCCATGTTGAGATCTGCTGAGGAAATACCAAGCACTGCCCACCAGCCGGAGCACAGCCAATAGGAACGCTCTCTCTCTGAAATGGCCTGTGATTGGCCTGAAAACAGAGCCATGAGGAGGTGCAGAAGTCTCTCTCAGAACACTTGAATTACAATATGCTGAAAGGTTATTATGGAATTTTTGCCCGATGATGCCAAAAACATTCTGCCTATACTGAAGCTTCAATGAAACTATTGATATTATTATGTGAAGGACATCAGAAAAACATATGACTCCATAAACGAATACATCATGCCCATAAATAAAAAAAAAAAAATGTTGGTTTTATTCTGATGTTATAGTCATTATACATTACTGTGGACAAAAACATCCTACATTTATTTCCCCTATAATGTATCTTTGATCAGTAAATAACTCACTCAGCCTAGAAATTGAATCATGTGACAAGTGACTTCCAGTACCCAGACTACAAACACTCCTCATGCATGCCCAATTATAGCGAATATCCAAAATGTCATCACACAATCACGTGAACGCTGCATGCACACTGACCTTTGTCAGCCTCATCCTGCCGCTCTCGCTCCTCTCCAGACTCCTTCTCTTCAGAGACGAGCTTCTGACCACCGGCACCGGTTGCACCTCTTCCTCCCCACACCAGTCCGAACTCAGGACGCAACCCATATAGAAGGACGGGGTCCTGCACCTTTTCCTCCCCCTCTCTTCTCTCCTTCTGTCCTCTCTCTCCCTCTCCCTCTCTGTCCTCTAAACACTGGCTCCAGCCCGGGCTCCTGGGCAGCTGTTTTTGTCAGCTGGAGAGAGGACAGGGAGGCCCTTCCCCTTTTCTTGGCTCTCGTTCAGCCCTGCTACAGGGACAGAAGGGAAGGATACACTCTGCACGCTCTCGCTGCCCTCCCACCCCCTTCTTTCTACACACACTTTAAAAACACCTCTCTCTCCAACTCAGTCCTGCTGCAGTCACATGTGGACTCCCCATTTTTCTGCCTCCAACCCCCCTCTCACTACTCTCCTTTGTTTCACACACACTGTTATAAACTTTCTGAAGCTCCCTACTTTACTTTTTCTGTCTCGATCACACTCACTACATACCCGTTCCCTGGACTCACACACATGACCCCCCGACTCAAAAGTTCACTCAAGGATCCTGTGAAGCTCTCCTTTATTTCTTCACCCTTCTTTTCTCTACTCTTGTTGCTCCTCTTCCTCTCTCTCCCAGTCCTCCCATCCCCAAGAGCATGTCTCTATCCCTTCCTCCTCTCTCCCTTTTCCTCCTGCGTCTACCTCTCTACCAGGGTTGCCTCACTCTTACATATACAATTACCACTCTGTTCTCACCCCCACCCACCCATCCACCCATCTCTCCTTCGCAGCGGTTTCCTGCTCCCAGATACAGGCAGTCTCTCCTTAGCTCAGGCAACACATTGTTGGTATTGTTGTCTTAAAAAAAACAGCCAAGAAGACCAAACAGTGAGGGCAGCTGTTGGGATGCTGGGGCAAACCAGTGATTCAGAGTGGACCGAGCCTTCGCCGGACTGAGCCTCCCCTTGTTTACCATGCAATAGCCTGTTTGTTGCAAATCGTGAAACAAGGTCTCTTTCACCACACAATCCATAACATATAACAAAGGATGTGAGAAGTTGTGTGAAGGAATGTCATGTGCATATTTGTGATTGTTTTGATGGTTTCTGCCTGCAAGCTCAATGAGGCCCATTTTTGATATTGCTAAATAGTGAGAAACATTAGCATTGCTCATATTTCTTTTCCTCACGGGCTCTTTACTCTTGTTTATTTCCTCTCCCTTGAGTGTTTTGGCTGCTACGCAAGAGCTCTCCCGGCTTGGAAGAGTGAGACTGTACCCCTTAAAAGGCAAATTCTTGATGCGCCTCCAAAAGCCACCCCCCCCCCCTCCCCTTCTTTCTTATTTACTGTCTACATTCCCCCTTTCTTCTCATTGGTTTTCTTCTTCTTCTTTCTCACTGTGTCTCCCTCGTCTTTCCTTTTCTGTCTTCAGACAGAAAGCAGTGGTGAGGCACTCTAGTTGTTGCAGGCATTTTGACCCAGACAAGCCTTCCAGGTGTCCTTCCTTTCTCCCTATACTCTACCATCCATCCATCCATTCATCCATACATCCATCCATCCATCCCTTCTCCCACTCACCCTCTCCAACAGTTGACCCCCAGCCCCTCCTTTTCCTTTGCCTCTCCCCTTCTATGTTTATGTCTTTCAGGCAAGGTCTCTCAGACATGAGCTCAGGCTGCAGACAGCGTTTACAACAAACCCCCCCCTCTCCTCCCTACTGGTTTTACATGCCATGAAATTAACTCCTTCTAATCAACTCAGGTCCTGCCAAAAAATCCTGCTGCTTTTGCATCAGGAAAATATGGAGAATGACGGGAGGTAGTTTGCAGACTGAGCACCGAGACTGAACTTATTTCAAAGCCAAAAGAAAGATCCAAATTTAATCTGATTGGGAAATATGGAGGCTGCACGGTGGTGTGGCGGTTAGTACTGTCGCCTCACAGCAAGAGAATTGCAGGTTCAAAACCCGGCTTGGGGCCCTTCTGTGTGGAGTTTGCATGTTCTCCCTGTGTTAGCGTGGGTTTTCTCCAGGTTCTCCGGCTTCCTACCGCAGTCCAAAGACATGCAGGTTAGGTTAAGTGTTGACTCTAAATTGCCCCATAGGTGTGAACGAGAGCGTGAATGGTTGTCTGTCTATATGTGTCAGCCCTGTGATAGTCTGGTGACCTGTCCAGGGTGTACCCCGCCATTGCTCAGCTGGGATCGGCTACAGCCCCCCCTGCGACCTTGAATAAGATAAGTGGTTACAGATAATGGATGGATAGAAAATATGGTTCTAATATCTGGTAATAAGATATGACTACCTTCCATTGCAGCATACTGTACTTGGCACATGTGAGGAGCGATGGCAGAAATCAGTTTCAGTCTGGATCAGTGAAGATTACCAACAGATTTCTAGGAATTTTTGAGAAGGAGGAAAAGAGGGAGAGAGATGATAACATCTTAGAGAAGAGTTTAAAGAGACAATATAAAGCAAGTCCAAATATGGAGAACCAGAGAGAAAGAGAAGGGATTGTAATCCGAAGGAACAAAAGCTGAAGAAACAAAAGGAGTACAGAAATAGACACAGTTGTGGTGATGATGTCAGGGGGTGACGCTAACCCGAGCCTTCATCCGTATCAGAGCATCTTTGACTGAAGATTTATTTTCACATCTTGAGTTGATGACTTCATTCGTCATCTCCAATGGCACTTTCCCGAAGTCATAAAAAAACAACCCTCTCTCACCCTCTATTTGGCCCCTTTGCTGTGTCCAGTCATTTGTTTTTGTGGGTCAGTCTTGAACTACACCATAACTTCAACTTTTGTGTTAAATGAGCACAATAACAACATAGTTGTTAGGCCACAGACCAAGGACCTCCATGCCAAGGGTGTGTGCGCTGGTTAAGCTCAAATCTCCCACAGGATCAACACGACAGGACGACTGTTGCAATGTCATACAGACACTTGTTATACTGATAATACTGGGTTTGTTTTGGAGCTTGTCTTCCCCCTAGTGGGCACAAATAACAAATGCAGATTTAACATGTAAAGGATAAGGTTGGTGATATTCTTCCTATTGTTAACAAATCCCACGAAAAGACCAAAACCACTGACTACAAAGCCTGATATATCTTATTCCTCTGTTTCATAGAGCTCTACTGTTGTCCAAAAATGATTTAAAACAACATAAATGAGCCCCACTGTTACACACACACACACTGTAGTTTACTTTAAATCAATCCCAGATACACCGTCCTGTCAGTCATTCTGATAGCACCAGGTCGATGCTCGAAGCCATTGGCGGCCCAGCCCTGGACCCTCCTCCAGCTCTGGTGGGCGCTGTACTAGGAGGCGAGGGTAATAATTTCCAGACTTGGCTCCAGAGAGGGACAGGCTGAGGAGGGCTGGACTGTCTGTACAGGTTGTGCAGACTATCCAGGTGGCAAGAGCAAGATCCACCACTGCCTGTTACAAGGCAAAGCGGTTAGGGTTAGGGAAGTCTAGTTTTCTCTCAGAACAACAATTACAACATGCTGAAAGGTTATTAAGACATTTTTTGCCCAATGATGCCAAAAACATTCTGCCTACCCCCACTTTAATGGTCAGTATTAACAGCAGGAATGATTACAGCAATAACTGCTTCAATATACGTCTGGGCATGTGAATATTGAATTAAGACAGATTTGGAAAAAAAGTGAACTTATCCTTTAATGTGATGCTTTTAATGCTGTTTTCCCGTCATGCTAATTGCACATCAGATGCAGTTTTGTAAGGCAAATGTTTGCCTTCATTCTTCGTTTGTAGGAAGTGTGTAACTGAATTCAGACAGTGAATGATGGTTAAGAAGGTGATGCACTGAATTCAATAAGTAACAAGTCACATTTATTAACTTTTTGTTTTGCATTTGCATTCTGCTGATGCTGCATAATGCATAAAATTCATATTTGAAAGTCCAAGTAAAGTAACCAGTAAACACATGCTTATATTCCTGACTATAGAACTATTTGTATGGAAAGAGCACCACCTTGTGGTATAAAGTTTTCTACACAGCTGTTTGCTCTACACTTAACACAGTTTTTCTCTACACTTAACACAGCGTAATGAGTAGAAGAGACACCAGGTTATATGGCAGAGTTTGGATGCAGTATTAAATGTACATTAACTCAGTTTATCTTGTTAGCTTTGAGAGACAACTGTGATGTTGTAAAAACCTACTCTGGTGATGGAAACACACTTTCTTGTGTAACAGGCTATACCAACATAAATGACCAAGCAGCTTGTTACCTAGACTAAACAGCTAGTAATCCGCCTGATGACATACAGTCATGCAAAGTTGTTCAACAAATCTTTTTGTGCACATTTTAATTGGTGACGACAGTTTGTCTGTCCTCTGAGCCAAATCGTTCATTTCATAACAAATGAAAACACTACAATGAAATGCATCTTGGGTTTCTAGAGTCATACAATGGTCATGGTGACCATTTAATCCCAATGATTTCTCCAGTTTTTGTAATCTATCCATGCAAGTAGGTAGGATTGGAGAAAATATTATTAAAAAAGGTTATTTTTATAAAATGGTCACTATATCCTGATAGTAGAGTACATGAGACAGGTAATCTGAAAAAAATCATCTGTGTCCTCCGGCATCCTCCAGATCGCAAACTCTGATCAAACTGGGCAGCTCTGCTCAAATATTAATCAATATTCTGTTACTGTAATGCCTATTTCTTGCATACAATGTTTTCATAAACATCTTGTAGTGTACTGTTTAGCTGTAAAATGAGAAAGTTTGTGACCCGGCAGCCATGTTAAGATCAGTTGAGGAAATACCAAGAACCGCCCACCAGCCCGAGCAAACATTTCCATTTTACAGCTAAACAGTACACTGCAAGATGTTTCTGAAGACATTTTACGCGAGAAATAGGCATTACAGTGACAAAATATTTAATCATATTTGATCAGCGCTGCCTAGTTTGATCGTTTGATCTGAGTTCGTGAGTGATTGACAGCTGCCTCAGTTGAATGAACAGCGAATAGCAATGCTCTCTCTCTCAAATGACCTGTGATTGGCCAAAACAGAGCCATGAGGAGGTGCAGAAGTCTAATTTTCTTTCAGAAACACCTGAATTACAAAATGCTGAAAGATTATTATGGAATTTTTGCCTAATGATGCCAAAAACATTCTGCCTAATGCCACTTTAAGCATAAATGTCTATAATGTAGTGATTGCCCAAAGATACCGTGAATATATATCTGTTATTTGCTATACTTACATGCTCCACTAAATAAATTGCAATTAATTACTACATGGGCTGATTATTAAACCTCTTCTAAGTTTATTTTTATTCTATTGTATTTTCCTTTTAAAACAACATTTTCCAATGGACAATGTGCTTTTGTTTCTAACTTAGTCACATTTATAATTTGAGAAGATAAACATCTGATACAGTATACTTTATATCTAAAGTATTGACATTGATATAACGTTTTTTTTTGTCCATTTCGCAACCGTTCTGTAGCTTTTGATCATATCACGTGATCCTCCTCATCAGATGGAGTTTGCCTAGTTGCCATGAAATAGTCCAAATGTTCCAATTTAGTTTGGAGCACCATGTTGGATTAAAAGTGGAGATTGGAGGTTAATTCTTTACCCTGGAGACAATCTCCATTTACAGTTTCAATTAGAGCTGTTAAAGATAAGTTGATTTATTGATTCGTTGATTGACAGAAAATTAACTGGCTACTATTTTGCTAATCATTATTCAAATAAATGTATAAAGCAAAAGCTCTAGATGTTCCAGCTTGTCATATGTGAGGATTTGCTGATTTTTGTAAATTCTTTATCTCTGGGTTTTGGACTGTTGGTCGGACCAAACCATCGCCCTGTGTTATGGTACACTGTGATGGCTATTTTACATTGTTTTCTGGTACTTTATAGACTCAATAATTAATAGAGAAAGTAAGTAAATGAGCCTTGTTGTGGGATTGTTTTGTCAGCTATTGTTTTCAAGATTCAAGATGAATTTTAGTGACTCTTATTTAATTTAATTCACGCACGAACGAACTACAAGTCAGAACATTTTGTTCTTGCCTACAGTATGTTATATATGCTGAGACCATACGAGCATGTGTGTAACAGTGGCATCTTGTGGTTGAACTCAACAAAACATCCCTCCACAGTCTGTGATGTCAAACATGTTTCACTCAGACATCACTAGGGAGCAGTACAAGCAAAGAAATCAGAAGAGTTACTCTTCTCCTGCTTCCAATTCAGTTAGATTTCTATGTCTGAATCCACTAATCCATCAGGATTATTATTGTCCAGGGATTTTTCTATCTAAAATTATTCATGTATCTGAACAATCCAATGTGCTCTGCGTGTTGCACTTATCAGCCATAGAGTGTTTGTCCTTCCCATCACTTGTTACTTTGACCTCATACATTTATGGGCACAAACCACACATATTTTCTATTGTAATAATTCATTGTCTATTATATTGTGCTCTGATTCTTATTTCTATTGTTATATGAAATAATGAAATTGGGAAGTTTTGTGGCTCTAATGAACCCTGTGACTAACGTGATACTGGACTGATCAGCTGCTGAGTCAATGTGTCACAGGGTTGTCAGGTCATTTACGGCCACATGATGGTTATGTTTCTGTCAGCAGACATGCATGTGCATTAATAAATCCATCACACCACTATTTCATGTGCCACTGCCACACATTCATTGCCACATCCAACTGATTCCTACTCTGTTTTGCCCCAAAGCCTAACCATTATGTTTTTGGCAACAGCTAAATGGTTCCAACAAATGTCCTGCATCAGTGCGCCTTCACAAGCTCCTTATAGTGTTTAGGCAACAAAACTACTTGTTATTGGATTGGAGATTGTAGCAAACATGATTAAAAAAGTTATTTTAAAAAAAGGTCACTATATCCTGAGAGTAGTGCATGAGACAGGTAATCTGAAAATAAATGTGCCTCTGTGTCCTCCGGTGCTCCTAATGGCATCTGCAAGATTTCACAGACCGGAGGAAAACAATCAATCAGAGCTGATCTGGAGCCTTGCCGTCTATGAGCAGCTGTCAATCACTTGCGAACTCCGACCAAAAGGTCAAACTAGTCAGCGCTGATCAAATATGAATCAATATTCTGTTACTGTAATGCCTATTTCTCATCTCAAATGTTTTCAGAATTATCTTGTAGTGAACTGTTTAGCTGTAAAATTAGAAAGTGTGTGACCCGGCAACCATGTTGAGATCTGCTGAGGAAATACCAAGCACCGCCCACCATCCAGAGCAAACTTTTTCATTTTACAGCTAAACAGTACACTACAAGATGTTTCTGAAGAAATTTTATGCGAGAAATAAGCATTACAGTGACAAAATATTTAATCATATTTGATCAGCGCTGCCTAGTTTAACCGTTCGATCGGAGTTCGCGAGTGATTGACAGCTGCCTCAGTTGAATGAACAGCGAATAGGAACGCTCGCTCTCTCAAATAACCTGTGATTGGCCAAAACAGAGCCATGAGGAGGAGCAGAAGTCTAGTTACCTCTCAAAACACTTGAATTACAATATGCTGAAAGGCTATTATAGAATTGTATAGGTTGCCTACTGAAGCTTTAATACAGGTCTGTGCGGAAGAGAAAACAGTTTTTAATTGCAGTGAAACTGTTGTTTTTGAGAGGCTCGATACATCCTCGTCATATTTTCTTTTGATCATCGTCAGATGAGCATGTCGTCTTGTCGTCTCTGAAGCATCATCTGTTATATATATATATCTCCATTCTGTAAACCTAACTGATAAGTATACAGAAAGGTCTAAGTATATTTGGCTGATGCTTACTTTTTGATAGAGTAGCCTATTAGAGGGTGTGAGAGATATGTGACTTATGTTTTGATATTAATTTACTTTAAATCTTTAAAAGTCTCAAGTTAATCGCGATTAGTCGCATGATTGTCCATAGTTAATCGCGATTAATTGTGAATTAATCACACATTGTTTATGTCATGCCTAAGGGGGTGTGCCCCACAGTTTGAGAACCACTGTGTTAATTGTTGATGATGATGCCAAAAATATACTGCCTACTGCCGCATTAAGTACGGAAGATACGTGACAAATAAGACAACATTTGAAACATTTAAAACAACTACGGAAGTGGTGTCACTTAAGTTATGAAGTTATGTAACAAATGAGTCAATGATGACTTTTGGCACACAGGACATGAACAGTAATTTCCTGGGTGAAAGTCTGGTGTTTTTTGACCCACCCATCCACCCAGACCCTCCTCCCTGCAAGGACTTTGTCCCTCCTCATACTACGTCAGCTGTCCTGTCTTATGGATGATGATGATTACTTGGACTGTATACGAATTGATTATATTTGGCTTATATATGCTTTTTTCTAGGTATAGCTACAGTGTATGAAAACAGCTGTTTATAGGGGCCAGAATCTGTGTGAACATGAGGGTAAACCTGAGAGAGGAGGCCCAGGGAGAGAAGAAAAGAACACCAGCTCCAGACGATTTTCTTACCCTGCACAGATATTTTCTGCTGGTCATCCTGAAACCGAAGCCTGAAAGTCTTAGTAACTCCCAAAACAGTTCAATCATTGTTTTGACAACAGTGACTCCCCCACACATTCCAGCAGTAGCTACTGGACCTGTGTACTGTAGACAGTTTTAATATGGTTTTCATTAATGTACCACCAAGGAAAAATTTTGTTTTTTTAACATGACCTGACGTTGTTTAGGGTTCACTCCTGGATATTTCAGTTTCTGTCTGGCTAATCATACACTGGGCACCGGCAGTGAAAAAAGGGGAAGTTTCATTACATATAAAAAAAAAAATGCCAGTGTTCTGAGAAAGAATTCCATTATTCACCCTGTTAGCTAACTGACGTGCTTTTGCAACTGTAGTCAGGACAGTCACATGGACAGTACTTCCCATTCATTTTTCATTGTCATGGCAACGCGTGAAATCATAAATGAATAATCTGAGTAACTCGTCTGTCTGCGCCAGACAGGAAATAAGATCTTTATTAGTTCTGTGAATGAGACATAAAGGGAGTGTGTGAGAGAGAGAGAGAGAGAGAGAGAGAGAGAGAGAGAGAGAGAGCATTGACACTAATACAGATGAATGTGTATTAACAGATCAAAACGATCTCATTACTTAGCCTGACACTGTTGTGATTTATACAGCACAAAAGGTAACTTCGAGACTTTGAGTGCTTTTCAAACACCAGACTTTGGTCCGATTTCTATGACCACTACTGGATCACTGTGTGTAACTGTGCTTTCATAAAAATACATTTTCTCCAATGCTGTGATGACTAAGAAGGCAGTCAGCCATTGGCATTTTTTACTCTGTACACTGTTCTGTTTGTGAAAGTGAGCCATACATACATTCATACATAACTGTGCTGATGTGGGTGGTATGGTTTATTCTGAATCTGGCCAATCTCAATCTCTAGTTTTTAATTAATTACAGGGATGATCCTTTTGGTGTCTCATCTGCCACTAAGATGTCTAACCAAAAAAAAACAGCTTGGAAAGACATAAATGAATGTACTATGAATAGACCGCGTGTGTGTATGGAGGCGATGTGTCTACTTTTTTTGTGGAACATTTCCCAGAGTGGTTTTGACTCTGTCATTTTTTCCTCTTTGCTCTTTTTTCCAGAATTGAACTTCAGCAGATGCCTGTCATGTAGTAAGCTTTATCCAGATGAACCCAGACTAAACTAAATACTAAAGGCTTCTGTAAGGGAGAGTGAAGAGCAGGCTAATACTCTACTCTTTACAGTCACTGCATTGTCAGGGTTAATGAACAAAAGGATTCAGTTTTTAAAACTCTATACAACATACATGCAACAGACATAGTGTGTATGGTACCACTGTAAACGCTGGCCAATCAAAACATAAGGGTAGATATCATCTTTTCTGTGTTCAAGTCAAGTCATGTCAATTTTATTTGTATAGCCCAAAATCACAAATCACAAATTTGCCTCGGGGGGCTTTTCAATCTGGACAGGATACGACACCCTCTGTCTTTTACAGTACAACCCTCTCATTGGATAAGGAAAAACTTAACAAAAAAACCCCTTTAACAGGGAAAAAAAATGGAAGAAACCTCAGGAAGAGCAACAGAGGAGGGATCCTCCTTCCAGGATGGACAGACGTGCAGTAGATGGCGTGTGTACAGAGTAACAACCTAATGAAAATACAGCATAGACAATCCATATGACAAAAAATAATATACTATGTATAATGTGAACATATGTGAGAAGGTGGATCCAGGAGGATGTCAAGCAGCTTCCCGGCGTCGCCAAACAGATAGAGCCAGAGCAACACAACCTCCTCTCCACACCAAACAGATAGAGCCAGAGCAACACAACCTCCTCTCCACGCCAAACCGGTAGAGCCAGAGCAACACGACATCCTCTCCACGCCAAACCAGTACAGCCAGAGCAACACAACCTCCTCTCCACACCAACCAGATAGAGCCAGAGCAACAAGATCTCCTCTCCACGCCAACCAGATAGAGCCAGAGCAACACGACCTTCTCTCGACGCCAAACCGGTAGAGCCAGAGCAACACAACCTCCTCTCCACGCCAACCAGATAGAGCCTTAGCAACACAACCTCCTCTCCACGCCACATAGGTGGAGCCAGGGCAACATGACTTCCTCTCCACGTCAGATAGATAGAGGCAGAGCAACACAACCTCCTCTGCACGCAAGATAGATAGAGCCCTAGCAACACGACCTCCTCTCAACGCAAGATAGATAGAGCCCTAGATAGATAGATACTCCTCTCAACGCAAGAAAGATAGAACCAAAGCCCGAGCAACATGACCTCCTCTTCACCATGAACCTAGAAAGAAGACCATATTTTAGTTTTTAATTCCCCGTTGCTTAGTAATGTAAATGTATGTTACTCATGCCAATAAGTCCCCTTGGACTGAGGTAGGTTGTTAGAGCTATCATGTTTGGTTCAGGAAATATGATGCAAAATACATAATTTGGTTATGATGGAAAGTAAAATGGCCGCCAAGAGGCGTTTTTGCAAAGGCTCCATATCTGAAAATGTTCAGGGCCCCAAACTGTACAAGTGTTCCAAGTTTCATGCCTTTATGAAAAAGTGAACATCATTTTCAAATATCACCTGGAATAGAACCCATTGCTACTGAATAGGGGCCTCCTCAGTTGTAACATGTTTATATTGACAAAGGGGTAAGAGTGGGAAAATATGAAATATTGGATAAACCTGGTAGAGAATTACTTTCCTAGGAAGGTTTTTTGAGTTTTTGTATTATTTTGTCTTTCTGCTTCTTAGAAAGTTACAACCCCCCCAATAACAGAATCCAATGCAAAGTTCTGAACATTCTATCAGATACAGACTGCACAAAGTTATGTTTATTCTGATAAGAAATGTTGTCATTGTTGTTATTCATAAAATATATCATTTTAAAGCTCATTTTGTGCCCTTTATGTTGGAACTATCCATGAGCACATCAGATCAATATGAAGTTAGTTATAAGGGCATTTGCTGTGGCATTCAGAATTTGCCCCATTGCAGCATTAGAGGTCAATGGTCAAATTCTTTTGACCTCAGTGTCATGACAATGTGACCGATGGATAGATTAAAGTTTAAGCTTTAAAATTATATATGACTTCATGATATTGTGTGTTGGTCACCCTCTTTTATACTGGATCTATGTGTAAAATGGATGAAAAATAGGACATAGATATAGAAAGCAACACATAAAGCTACCATTGGTGCGATGCTATCATGCATTTTCCAATACTAGGGACAAAGACCTTTATAACAAGCACCATGAGACATGATCCCTCCAACGTGGCACAATCAACCCCGTGGCTCATGGACTATAATAGAGATTTCAGCCATGCTGTGTTAGTGGTAAGCTTCAGTCATCGCCTCCTAATTCAATTTTAGTCTGACACTTTCAACAACAGCTCATAATCAGGCTCATATCAAACCTCATCAGCTCGTCTGTATTTAGACCTTCACACGAAAGCTACACAATAACTGACAGTGTATTAAAGCTGGTGTGATGATGATGATGGGAATGAAAAAATGATAATGTGCTGAGGTGTGTTAGAAGTTATGGTGGCAGAAGGTTCAACAACTGTCCTCCAACAATGTCAGCACTAGTCTATGTACTCCCAGTAAACAGGCTTTTTAATTATTTTTTTTAAAGCTGCACTTATCATTTTTATTGGATCAAATGATTACATTTATTGTGAGAAGATTCGCTCCTAGTGATAAACCCACAGATAATTATCACCTGACTCTGTAGTTCCCCCTTTTGAGTGTTTTCAGCTCATTGTTTTGCTGATACGGCCAACTTCACTCTCATCAACCTTGTTTTTAGATGCAGCAGGAAGCTGTTAAACTCCATGCTACCTGAAAACAGTTACGCAGTGTATATGTCTAGGGCTTTTATTGTGAAAGGTAAGAATGGAAGGAGCAGATCTGGTATGCGCTGCCTTTGTCAAGGTTGAAAGGAGTAATAAAGTTTGCCGGACTACATGTTGTTGTACACACACATTTTGAATATGTTCGTTCCGCACAACGTGATTGGTTGATGCCTTTATTCACGGTGCGAAAGCTCAGAAAAATCAATCAAAAAACTATTGCGTTGCTTTTTCACCGCGTAATATTTGCGTTCTGACAAACATGGTGATATTGACAAAAGATTATGTACAATGACAATTTTCTTTTGCGTCCAAATGCCAACATGTTTACGGTATAAATAAGGTTATAAAGATTAAGGCAATGGCAAATAAACTATAGTTAATGCATGGTTACAGGCAGGCAACTAAAACACTTGGTGAAGGTTAAGGAACAATTGTGGTTAATAAAACAACGAATGTTAAGTGCAGGTTTGTAACGGGACACAAACTCCAGTAACCTGCACACTCAACCCGTTCTCACTCCCAGCTAGTCAAATACCACTGTTGGTCAGTGCCCCTTGGGATTGGAAACCGACAGACCGAGGCACCTTTTAGCCACAGTATGTGACGAACAGTGACTTACTAACTAATAAACTAACTCCAATGTAAACCCACTCGCGGCGTTATTCGACAGTCGGAGCAAGTCAGGTGATTTTCCGTTCAGGGTGGTGGTGGATGGGTCAAACAAACACAAGACTTTCAACCAGGAGACCGCTGTTCGTGTCCCGTGTGAAACTAAAAGTAACTTTAACTTATTTTGTCACGTCAGTCTTTAGTCACGTGACTCGTCAGTGTCGGCAGTGACGTAAGTTGCTAGTCAGTGAAGTTAACGTCAACCATGACCGTTTCCTAACCCTACCTAAGTGGTTGTGTTTCCTAAACCTAACTTCCTGTGAAAATGGAAGTTTATTTTGAAAGGACACTATGCATGTAACAAGCATATATTGACACGCCGCCCCTGGTCCGTCCAAAAGTAACGCAAGAGGGGTACCCCGTGCGTCGGTCTCTGCCGAGGGGCACTGACCAAGCAGCCGTATTTGATGAGTTGGGAGTGAGAATGTGTTGGCACACTAAGTACACACTACTTCCTGCATTGGCCCAGAATGCCGGCATCCAGTACAGACTGCAGATGCCAGTGTGATTATCCCTCTGGAGCGAAACATGCTTGATTTCAGTAAGATCTCTGTGTGGTTCCTGGCAGAATCATCTCTTAGATTCCTCAGCTTGAATACGCTCAGAGAGACTATTTGCTGAACTTGAACTGAAGGGCTTTCAGAAATTCAGATTCACCCAACCGCATTACCCCCCTTTCAGCAAACCAGGCTGCGCTCTGGCAGAGCAGTGAAAGAACTACATTGTCAAGAGAAGACAAGAACAAATGAATCAGCTAAATTGTTCTAAAGGTTTTAGTGAATGTCTTGGTATTAGAGTTTGGTTGTAAAAATACAGTATGGTCTTTGTATTATTTTATTTATGGAGTCAACCACTATTAATTTTCCCCCTGGCTCTAAATGTCATGCTTGTAATCAAGCTAACTATGTGTGAATGTGGGATTTATTGTGTGTGTAAGACTTTTAAACCTGCAGGTGTCCTACGTTCCTCACAGATGAGGTTACTTGCAGTAAATTCAACGTAGGAAACCCCACAGAAGGCAGCATCACATGAGGCAAGCAGTACGGAGCATGTATTTATATATAGAAATACAAATAAAAATAAAACAATTCTGAAAATAATGAAAAATAAAAAACAAAAAGAAATAAAAAATAATAATAAAAAAGACAACCACCACAACAAATCCAGACTAGACAGATAAATATACAATCACATTTCTGCCTATGTCATATCAGGGAATGAACAGAAAAGAATAACCAAACTGGATGTCACGCTGTAGGGACTTTAGCAAACAGTCGGGGGAGTCAAGGTGTCTATGGTGCTACATGTAGGTGTCTAGCATGTTTGAGAGAAGATTTGTCCTCTTGCACAGAACAGGCAAGCAAACCCTGCTGATTTAGCACCACATAAAAATGACAGAAAGAGGCACTCATTAGGCACACGGTAGTTTTGCAGTCATAAAACAGTCAGCCTGTAAATGCAAGGATATGAGTTACTGCGAGTTCTGACGGGATCACAGACAAAGTGGGAGGGAGATGATCCCGTATTTGACCTGTAACACGCTGTAACATTGGGTTAAATAAGGACACAATGTAGAGGACAGCTGCTTGAAATAATGTCATTGTGCTTATTTCTTCTTAAAAAGAATAGTTTGACTTTTGGGGATGCTTTCTTGTCGAGAGTTAGATGAGAACATTTATACCACTGTCCAGTCTGTTGTGCAACTATGTAGCTGGATGGATGGCTAAAAATGGTCATAACTTCTCATCCCAACTCACACTTTGTCAGACCCCTTGGCGTCACTTTTCGGTCGCAGTAAACACAGACTTAACGTTGTTAATTAAACAAAAACAGAAGGAGGAGACCAGGAGGACCTGGATGTTCGTGTCGCATGTGAAACCAAAAGTCACTATTGACTTATTTCAATTTACGTCCATAACTTAAATAACGTGGTTTATTTTAAGCCAAACCATGATGTTTTACTAAACATAACCAAGTAGTTTTGTTGCCTAAACATAACCTAATAATTTTGTTGCATTTTTTTTTTTTTTTTCAATTTACAACATTAACCACATATTAATACACAAAATGTAATTGAGAATGCAGTTTAGTAAATGGGAACCACGTTGAATGTATCTTTTTACTAGCTACATCTGCACACGATTTAGGGTTGCACGAGTCACAGGCAAAACAAGACGGTGAGCCATTGTTTTGTGATTGTTTGGGATTTTTTCTTCATTATTTGGAATTTGGACCCAGCACCGCGCCGTGAAACTCCAACTTTTTGGCAGCGTTTGTGTAATATGGGTAAGTTAACATCTACAGACTACAATAGGCTATGTAAGGGATAATGTTATTAAGCAACCGCCAGCTGGTACTGGCAAAATAAATGCAGATAGAAACTCTCAAAAACAAACTGCCATTATGTAGTCATTAAGTCATTTCATGTATTAATTAATTAACCTAACCTGCGTGTCTTTGGACTGTGGGAAGAAACAGGAGCACCCAGAGAAAGCCCACGCCAACACGGGGAGAACATGCAAACTCCACACAGAGAAGGGCCCCAAGCTGGATTCGAACCTGCGACCCTCTCGCTGTGAGATGAAAGTGCTAAACACTGCACCGCCGTGCCACCCCCACTATTTAAAAAAAATATTTTTACATTTGCAGAGCGCACCACGTGAAACTCTTACTGGCTGCAAGGCCAGTCCACTTTGCAAAGGGGAAAATAAATCTACATGCCCTGATGATGTCATTCTTTATATAGCCTTCCTAACGATTGTTTTTAAGTTCCATAAACACAGATAATATTTGACCGGAATTTCTGCCATTATCCGGGACATTGAAATCTTCCAGGACACACGACCACACAGCGATGGGAACGTCATTTTTTTGGTGTTGAACTGACAGCTATGCGAGTGGTCTCGACCTTGTCATCTAATTCTCAGCAAAAAAGAAAGACAAGCATATTCACAAGTATGTGAACTTCCACATGCTCTGACATTGCCGTGTTGCTGATTGGCTTTACGGTGATTCCCCGCAGAGATACAACTTGTTTGCCTGTTCATTATGCATCATCTGAAGCGGTTCAAGTGAAAGGCTTACCATGGCACTAAGTCATTTTAATTAACCGCTACCATAATTATATCTTCCCTTGTCTCAACACTTTCTCAAACCCACTCCCTTTGTCCTTCCCACTTCTGTCTTCGCTCTCAACCTCTTTCTCTGCTTTTTGTTTTTTTTCCTAAACTTGGCATGCGAACCGGTCTCATGAGGTTTTCCAGAGGTCTGGCTGCACGGAAATGTCAGTTTGTTTCATATTATGCTTGAAGTGAAGAAAGACATGAATCAGAGAAAGGAGGAATTAAATGTCCCATTTATAGCCTTGCATTTATTTATCCCCGATTTGGGCCTAACGCTGACTGTTCCTGAAACCTGGCCATAACAAATTACAAATTCCTAAACCAGATAACACATTCTATTATCCCCAGCAAGTTCAAGTTTAAAGTAGTTAGTTTAAATATTTTTACAGCTGATGAGATCATTGCCGTGTTTATGGGTTACATCACCTGTGGACATAGACGTACCATGTGAACTCCTGCGGTCAAGGAAAGCCTGTGGGATTATAGTATCACACAGTGATGTCATCGGGAGGAAGGTGGTGGGTTAAACAAACTGACTTCATCATTTTGGAAGGATTTCCCAAACACTCTTGTTATTGTTTCATTAAATCGGCAGTACCCAGTATATTTTTGGTATCATTGGGCAAAAAATCCATAATAACCTTCCAGCATATTGTAATTCAAGTGTTCTGAGAGATAACTAGACTTCTGCTCCTCCTCATGGCTCTGTTTTCAGGCTTTAAAAAATCTAGCCATGATGGAGACTTTCAGAGAGAGAGCGTTTCTATTGGCTGTGGTCCGATCATGTGACCGGTACTTGGTGTTCTTCAAGCCATCTCAACCTGATCTCAAGGTGGGGGCCGGATCACAAAACTTTCTTATTTTACAGCTAAACCGTACACTATACGATATTTCTGAAAACATTTGAGGTGAGAAATAGGCATTTAAAATTGGTGCACTTTGAGAGCAAAATTAAGAGATTAGGAGCCCTAATTAAACAATATATAGCGAATAGTCTAAAGTGCATGATGCAAATGCATTTAGGGCGTGTCCAACTCCACTTTTGCTCATTAAATGGTGCATAATCTGGGCGCAAAGTAAGGCGCAAGGGCCAAAGGTGATGTATTTAGTACATTAATTAATCATAGGTGTGTTTTGGGTGTAACAGGAATTAAACCAATCAGAGTGTCATCCTCCGCAGCTGCATGATGCATGGGTTTGCAGCTGGACACTGCCGGAGGGGCAGTGCATGACGCGCGGACCCATCAGCCTCAAAATGCCGCCGTTTAGGGCGAGACGTCTACACTCGCACACACAGAGGGATGAGGAGAGGAGATGTGACCTCTCTGGTCATGGCGGTCATGGAACAGAATGCCTGAGAGCCTCAATATTCCATTATATTTTGAATTGTCACCTGCCTGAGTTACTTGTGTGTTTTCCTTAACATGCTGATGTAAAGATGGTAATGTTTACCATGGTCACCATCTTAGTTTAGCATGTTAGCATGCTCACATTTGCTAATTAGCACTAAACACAATTCATGTAGCTGTTGAGATACTGCATTTCACTTAAAATGAAAAAAATGTTAACCTCATGGTGGCGCTAGATAAACAGTCAGGGGATCAACTACATAATCAGGATTCATTCTCTGGGGGCCAGGATTGTCTCCAAATTTCCCTTCAATAGTTATTTAGATATTTCAGTCTGAAAAGTGGTAGACCAACAGACTAAGCAAAAACAGAGAAATCATTAGTATAATGTGTGGCTGAGTGTCTTATTTGTCTGCTTTTCATCACACATCTGGCTCTGTTTTTAGGACACGATCGTCTGCTGCTGTGCATCGCAGCAGAACGTTCAAAAGTCAATGCTGTCCCATCTAAATCACAGCTGGAGTCACATGTTGCGTCAGTGGCTAACCAAATACGAGGTTATACCTTTCACACTCTCCAAGTGGGAAGCACCGCCGAGCTAGACTCTCCTCTCTGCTCTTATAAGGAAGACTTGTTGTTAACTTAGGCATCCGGAAGCTGAGCACGAAGGAGGATATGATGATCTGTGGGTATGCGGAGGATGAGCCAAATCTCCAGAGGCTCACCAGATTAGGTGAAGTCAGGATAAAACATTAAAGGGTCAATTTAATGAGCTCATGTGACAAAAAAAGAAGAAGAGCAAAGATGCCGTTAAAATGAGATCACTGCAGGAATCCCCCTTACACAGCCTCGGTGTTCAGAAGCACCAAGTTGGTGGCCTCTGAAATGCTCTTTTAAGAGGCTGTGATCAAGCTGTCTGCTGCAATTTGAATTAATTTCCTCTCACTCTGTCTCAGTCTCTCACACTCTTTTGAAGTTGTTCCTCATTATTTTAAGGACTTGTTTGCACTGTGTGATTAGAGAGGGCATTGACCTGGTTTTGGTGTGACCTCAGTAAAGCCAATAACTGTCTCGGTTACTCTGCTGTATAGCTGTCATCAAAGTAATCTCCAGGGCTGTAAATGTTTGCCTGGACAGATAAAATAAGTTGTTCTACAGTGTTTTTTTTTTTTTTTGTTCCTGCATACCTGCTCTGTATCGGCTGGATTAGTCAATAATTATCCAACCTGTGTTTAAGGTCTCATCGCTTACCTACCTGCTTTCAAAGGTCACATGCTCACATGTACATGCACTTATATGCCACCTTCCGTCCCACCCGTCCCGTTTCCCTCATTTGTCAGGGTACTTTCCAGAGCTCCCGTGTTGACCTTCAGCAGCATTTTGCAACAGTTCAGCTCTATGCGAGTGAGAGATAAAGGCTGGATTCCCAGTAGCAGCGAGCAGTGAAAGGCCTTTTTTGGTCATATCACAGCAATCTGAGGCCAAATAAGCCAGCTGCTGCTGGGAAGAACTCTGTAGACTCAGCACTGAGCTGCATTATTACTGCTCGACCTGCCACTGGCAAAATTCATCGGCATGCACTGGCTGTCTGCGAAGGGGCTGTTTTGGAGATTTGGATCAAGGAAATACTTTAGATTCTGATGGTGAAATTAAGATTTATAAAACAGTGGATTTTTTTCCCACAGGGAATGACATCTTAAGAATTTTATTTGCTTTCCTGTGTCTTGTGTAATGCTGTCAAAATACTGTGAAATAGATATGACAGGACTTTTTGTGGTTCTCCACAGACACAAGGGGGAGTGAAGTGCTAATATTTGCAAATGATAAAGAACTGTGTAAACTGTTTTTTGGCTACAAGGACATATTAACTGTCCATCATCTGTCTCAGAAAAGAAAGTTATGTCAGAGAAGAGTGTGTCGCCCTGTAGCACTTGTTGAAATCCAGCAGCACATCCTGTATAGCACTTAGAAAAGAAAGGAACAGACTTCCTGTCTGTTAGTCATTGCTAAAAGTGGCTCCCTTGGGGACAGCAACTTCCACTGGGGAGGATAGTGCTAAAGAATATAAGGGAAAAGGCTGGACAGCTACCGCAAGATGTTGACAGATTTTTATATTTGACCCAGCTGAGGTAGTCCCACGCGAATCACACAAATCTGAAGTACAATCCCACATCGAGCTTTCACACAATAACTAGAAGCCTTAGATAAACTGGGACCTGATAACAGGAGTTAAAGGGCAGAATCCATTGGTGTTTTTGTGTACTTCAAGAGTTAAGAAGCTCTCCTGCATGACTGGTCTGCAGAGGACTGTGACGGTTCTGTCATGCCCCTCTTTGTGAGGTTATGGGAAGGTGTCGGTGTGATGACAGACACTGGCTGGCCGCTGTTAACACTGTGAATGGAGCGTCATGCGCAATTGGATTACGAATGTAGACGCAAAAAGACAAGATAGGACACACACAAGCACTTCATTTGATCCAGTTACATGTCCATGTATCAAGGATGCATTTGGATGAGACATATGACAACAATATTGCATAATTCTAAAAGCATCATTGTCCACTATTCACTTCTCCATATGCTGTCCAGCTGGTAGGCACATGATTTTTCTTCTCTTTGCAAACCCCAAAATGTCATCTGCTGCAGCATACAATCCGACAGTGTTCTCTCGTCACTGTGTTACCGTGGCAACCGAGTAAACACAGTTCAACAGGATCCCTGAATGAACCTAACCTTTGACCAGCAACTGTACAACCAGCAGCCAGTAAGATGAATTGCTGAGTTTCTCTCTGTGTCTTTGAGCTTGTTCCCATTCAGTGGACACCCAAATACCCCCCAAACATCCTGGGTAAACAATGATGTAAGGCCTTTTCTTATCTGAGAATACATGAGCAAGTAAAAGGTTTGAAAGAGGTACTTCTTCATGAGAGGAATGTGAAGGAGACAGAGGACTTTTACAAAGTGTAAAGTGTTTTAATGCTGGGGATAAGAGGCCAAACCTACTCTCTAATATCTCTCGAGCACCAACGCCTCATAATGTTGCTCAGGCCTACTGTGTGCTTTGTCATTGTTGATTTCTTCAGTAAGTAGCCATGTAATAAGTGGGATAATGTACAGCGAGCCGGTCATTGTTGTGAAAGAAAGCCTGACAGGGCCGCAACCCGTCAGTGGACTTGGTCTTACATCGCCCTGATGGCAGGGTTTAGGTGGAGGGTGCTGTATAAGCTCCCTCTTCCTAAGAGGTCAGGGGATCATCAGTGGAGGGTGTTACATGGAGCCCTGGCAACAAATCTGTTTTTGTCAAATGTGGATCCTAATGTGGGGGAGGGCTGTGTGTTCTGTAACATGCCATGAGTCTGTACATCATGTGCTCGTTGAATGTCATTGTGTGTTACCTTTATTGTCTTTACTCACTGCTGTCTCGTGGGAAGATGGGAGTGGTCTTCTCTGAGGGGCTCCATATACTGGGGCCCAGGTACTCAGGGCAGACAAAGGATAAAAGTGTTTTGATGAATGTTTTGTTTGGTCAGCCTAAGCTGGCTACGTGGCTCACAAGGCGTAACGTGGTGCAGGGCTGGTGGACCCTGAGTTATTGTTCAGGGGGCTGGTCTCTGTACGTCTTAGTATGAGTACTTGGTTTTGTAACCAACCTTGATATGTTTCCGAGGATGTGTTGTGTTTAGGAGGCTGTAGCTTGCGGGGAACTGGTTATTGGGCTATGACAAGGTTTGTTGTTCATGTAATGTTTTTTTTAATGTTTGTATTTTCTTTCTGTAATGCTAGTGTGGTGTGTGTGTGTGTGTGTGTGTGTGTGTGTGTGTGTGTACATGTGAGGTTATAAACTGTGTAAAACTATGGATTTGGGTGTTAATTCCACCCTATTCTCTTTCCCATGGCGGTGAGTACCAAGGCTTTGTCACGGCCATCGGCATTTGATACCGCCACACAAGGCACCCTTTAGCGCTGGTATGAAACACACCGAGCGTTCCAATAACTACCATGTAAACCCATCCAAGAAAGTGCGCCAGGAGTGTGGTGACGTAGTTTAAAGGGCAAAAAGAAACACACTGGGCGGGCGGGAGGTGAGGTGGATGGGTCCAACAAACACAAGACTTTCATCCCGAAGACCTCTGTTCGTGTCTCATGCGTCACATTAAAATCACCTGTTCGTTCATTCGTTTGTTCGTCCGGTGTTCACATCGTTCTGTGTCATTTTCACTGTACAAACAAAGTAATTCGAGCGAAAATATGTTTCCCTTGAAATGTCATTGACAATGCAGTTTCGTTGTATGGGAACGCAATTTTTTGGAGACCAGGCTGAACACAAACATATTCCTATCCAGCCTGTGGGAATGTAACAAACTAACAAAATAAATATTATTATGCGGGAAACCACTAGATTCCCCTCATTCCCCTCTTAAATCCTCCTGGTTTTACTACTAACCATTAGAGAGAAGCCTCAGTCAGTGGTTTAGTTCACACCCCTTGTGTTCCTCTTTCTCACTCTATATTCAAGATTCAAGATTCAATAATTTATTGCCATATTAACTGCAGTTGATTAGTAATTTCTTGTTTTGGGGCGCTCAACAACAAAAAATATAATCACATAATAAACAAAACAAAACACACTGCCACAATTATAATAAAGTAACCATACAATAAATACAAGTGCAACCACATGGTTCATGCCCTTAAAGAGCCAAGTTCAAGTGCATGTGCCCTATTATACAGCCGGTGAAGCATTTAGGATGCTTCAGGAAAAGTGCCATTGTGGAAGCGAGATGTTCTAGTCTTAATACTGTGTAATCTTTTACCCAAAGGTAGAAGACTGAATAGAGTGTTTGCAGAGTGTGAGAAGTCCTTTACAATTTTCAACCCTTTCTGCTAGATGCAGATGTGGTATAGCTCAGACATTGGTAGGGAGTATATAGCCAATCATTTTTTAAGCTGTGCGCATGACTCTGTCCATCACTTTTTTCTCATGGGCTGTAGAATTTCCATACCATACAGTTATTGAGAAGGTGTGCACACTTTCTATTACTGTTCTGTAGAACTGAAACGTTGCGACCTTTGACACTTTGACAATCCGTCTTAAAAAGAATAGTCTTTGGTGAGCTTTCTTCTGGATGATGGTGGAGTTGTTTTCCCATTTCAGGGGAGGGGAGATTATAGTACCCAGGTGTGATGGAATTTTGAAATTCCACAACACCAGGAATTTGAAATGGTTCACTCTCTCTACCACCTGGTTGTTGATGACCAGCGGTAGCTCTCATAGTTTTTACAGAAGTCAACCACAAGTTCTTTAGTTTTGTTGATGTTCAGTTCCAGATAGCTATTGCTGCACCAGTCGACCAGAGAGGAGACCTTGTTCCTGTAAGCTGTCTCATCATTACAGCAAATCAGTCCCACCAGAGTTGTATCATCAGCAAACTTGGTCATCTTTACAGTGTCAGAGTGTGAAATACAGTCATTGGTGTATAATGAGTAGAGCAGTGGTGACAGGACACACCCCCGAGGAGTGCCTGTGCTGATGGTCAATGAGTTTGAAAATCTATTGTTGATTTTGACGACCTGTGCTCGACCCAGTAAGAAGTCCAAGACTCAGAGACATACAGAGTGGTGGAAACTCAGCTGTAAAAGTATGTTGTAATGAACAGCACACGAGTGAAGGTGGCAGGCGCATCTAGATGCTGCAAGATGGAGTGGAGATAGAGATATACAGCATCATCCACTGATATTGACCCTGTACGTAAACTGATTGTAATCTAGCACAGCACTGGAGAGAGGTTTACATAATATACGCTCAAACACTTTCATTACAACAGATGTTAAGGTAACAGACGTGTAGTCATTTAAACAGATAACAGAAAAATTCCATAATAATCTTTCAGCATATTGTAATTCAAGTGTTCTGAGAGCAAACTAGACTTCTGCACCTCCTCATGGCTCTGATTTCAGGCTTTAAAAAATCTAGCTCGTGACGGGAGACTTTGACCAATCACAGGTCCTTTCAGAGAGAGAGCGTTCCTATTGGCTATCTTTCTCATTTTACAGCTAAACCGTGCACTACAAGATGACTCTGAAAACATTTGAGCTGAGAAATAGGCATTAACATAACATAATATTGATTCGTATTTGATCAGCGCTGCCTAGTTTGAGCGTTTGGTCGGAGTTCGCAAGTGATTGACAGACGGTTCTCATAGACAGCAGCTGGATGGCAGACTCCAGATCAGCTCTTACTGCTTGTTTTCTTCCAGTCTGTGAAATCTTGCAGATGCCGTTAGGAGCGCCGGAGGACACAGAGGCACATGATTTTTCTCAGGTTACCTGTTTCATGCACTACTGTCAGGATATAGCGACCGTTTTATAAAAATAACTTTTTTATATGATATTTGCTCCAATCTCGCCTACTTCAGCTTTAAAGATACCAGTCAAGACAGAAGTCAGTTCAGCAGCACACCATATTAAAGTTGCTGAGGACACAAGATCAGGCTTTTCTGCTGTTCTGATTGCACAGCAGATACCTGACCTCATGCTCCTCAATCACAAAAGGGGCTTCCACTATAGGCAGACTTTGTCTCCGCATCATTTACTTAGATTTCACATGGAAGCCAAAGCTTTGTCAAGATTATGTTACATAGGCCTTTTGTATCCTAGCAAAGGACAAGAAGATGAAGCATGCAGGCGTGCCTGTGTAGGTGTCTTTGAACTGTGTATATGTGTGTGTGTATTTGCATTTATGTTTCATCTCTCATAGGCATGCCGGTTTGACAGAGGGTCATTCCAACCTTCAGCTTTTTAAATGCGGCCTCTCCCTTCCTGCGATGGAATTCCTCCCGTCAAAAATTTCTCCCAAACAATCTCTATAATTGGAGCTCCCTCTCGAACAGCATCCTCCAGTAAGTGGATTAACTGGGGTTAGATAAAGGGAATTAATAAGGAAACAAAGAGGTCTCTGTACAAAGTGCCATGGTTGTCATGAAAAAAAAGAAAAAAAGATTGATAGCCGTTTTAATTTATTTTCTTCAACTGAACTTTCATGTCCTGAGTTGGCATCGGGAGGATATTAAAAACCACAGTATGACTTCCTATCACATTAAAAAAATATTTTTTTTAAATGATCATTTATGTCATTTGGTACTGATTTATTCTCAAACTTAGGAACCTTAGAAACAGCTGTAAAACCTGATTTATATTTAGACTGCTTTTCTCCCATCGACATCCACAAATTGACTTCAATGATCTCTTCATCTAAATCATCTACCTGTCTGTTAGAACCCAACTTCCCACTTTCTACATAACAACAACTTCTTTGAGGATTGTCAGTCAGGATTTAGAGTGCATCATAGCACAGAGACAGCACTAGTGAATATTACAAATGACCTTCTATTTGCATGAGACAAACAATCTGTCTCTGTACTCGTCCTGTTAGATCTCAGTGCTGCATTTAACACCATTGACCATCACATCCTATTATAGAGACTGGAGCATTTAATTGGCTTTAAAGGAACCGCATTAAGCTGGTTTAAGTCCTATTTATCAGATCGATCCAAGTTTTCACAGTTTTATCCTCTATGCACGCTAAAGTTAGTCACGGAGTTTCACAAGGTTCTGTGCTTGAACCAGTTTCATTCACCTTATGCTTCCTTGTGAATGCAATGTCATTAGAAAACACTCCATAAATGTTCACTGTTATGCAGATGATACTCAATTATATCTATAGATCAAGCCAGATGAAACCAACAAGTTATCTAAACTTTAATTATGCCTTAAGGACATGAAAGCCTGGATGATCTGCAATTTCCTGATATTATACTCTGACAAAACTGAAGTTATTGTACTTGGCCCCGAACACCCGCAAAACACATTATCTAATGATATAGTTACTCTAGATGGCATTGCCCTGGCCTCCAGCACCACTGCAAAGAATCTCTTAGTTATCTTTAATCAGGATATGTATGTCTTTTAACATCAATGAATCCTCGAGATTTAAATAATGGTTGAATGAATGAATGAGTGAATTATACTGTATCTTCTTTACTTTATCATTCACCTCCGAACAGAGCAGCACAGTACTACTTTCAGTTTTAATCATTTACCCGTTGCTCTGGAATGCGAGTTGGTTACTCATTGAAAAAATGTCAAGGTTAATGAAACTGCTCCGGATAACACAAATCAAAAAGGCCCCTTGTTTGAAAGGGAAAGAAGAACCAAATTTCATGGATATAAAGTGTTTTAACTCGTTGAACTCAGCTTTGGAACATTTTTTTTTTTTCCTGCAAGAGTTGTTTCAAGCCGGATTCATCCACACCAGAGAGCTGCACCGCTGTATTTTTAGCAGAGCATAGGCGGTAATCATCTTACTCCTTTGGGTGTACGGCTTGCGACTTTCTGGTCACCAAGTTCTTTGTGGTTAGTTTCCACGGAAACCAGACGAATGAGTCATTCAACAAGTTCAGCCAATTCGGCTCTTCAGTTTGGGAATGGATTTCCATCTCTCTCTCTCTCTCTTTCTTTCTCTCTCTTTCCCCATGCTACAGGACTGGAAAATTAAAATAGACAGAGAAAACGGTGGCTGGATGGTGGCAGACTGCCCAGTTCTGTTCTTACTAAATCTGCCCTCTGTTCCTCCTCCTTCTCTGCCACCTACACATCTCCGTTCTCCCACACTCCTGTTTTCCCTCTTTTCATCTATCACTCTCTTTCAATTTCTTCCATTCTCCCTCACATTCCCTTTTTTTCACCACATTTTTTTTGTTCTGTCACCTCTCCGTTGCCTTCGACCTCCGTAGCTCTAAGCTCATTGGCAGCTCGCACCAGTGGCAAGACTTCCAGTAACTTATTAAAAAAAAAAAAAAAAGATTTTCTGTTCCCAGAAGTCATTTAAGGTGACATTAGTATGTTTACTAGTCTCTCATGTTCTGTGATGTTGATCTCGTTTTTGGTGACTCAAAACATCAGTGAGCAGAGCATTTACTCGCCACTGTTTGGATTTTGATTGCAGCCTTTGATTGTGAACACTTCCTGTGGGCAGCCTGTTATATGCATTTAGCGTAGAATGTTTATTCTGACAATTACAGTGAATCTACTGCAGCTTTAATCAGTTATTTGTTTTTCCACCAGCGTACTTCATTTCTCCTGTCACAGCTTCCATTTCTCTCCATTTACTTTACCATTACTTTATCCCGCCCTGCACTTGCTGTCCTCATGTCTCCCAAACTTGTCCTGCACACAGACACACACCACACCCTTCTCCTTCCACCACTGGTCCCTCACTTCTCCCCTCCTTTCGCTCCCGCTGGGAGGAGGCCCAGCAAGTTGGGAGCACTGGACTGACTCACACCCGGCACACCCACCAGATGTGTGGGGCAGAGGGAAACATCAAGAATGTGTGTTTATGTGTGACAGAGAGCGTGAGAGATGATTCATGGTCTATCTATGTTGAGCCTGTTAAATGTTTTACTGGGGAAAAGGGTGAAAGAGATGAAACAGTGGCTTTCTGGCCTGACTCAGTTCTGAATAAACTCCTACGCTCCAGCGCAAACTGTTTATCTTAACTCATGATAGCAGCTGATGATAACCCTTTACAGGCCTTGAATAAAAGGATCTGAGTTTCTGTCAAACGAAAAAGGAGGCGGTTCACAGATTTCTAAACTCCGGGTGATGCAATGTCCCTGCAACATTTGGTATCAGGAGTTTAAGTTTAATACGTCAAATGCAGTCACATTTTTTGGGGATTGCAACATTTCTCTAAGATTTGGCTGCAGACGCTCAGGGATGACTACATGGGCGTTACATTAAGAATCACATGTCACCGCCTTGACAGATCATATGGTTATAACTCCTTCTCATCCCAACTCGTCACACTATGCTGCTTTGTCACACCCCTTGGCGTCACTTTATTTTCGCCATCAATACCACTATAGTTACCCTTGGCATCACTTCAGGATTAGGCAACAAAACAACTATAGCTAGGTTTAGGGAAGAAATACATGGTTAACTTAAAGCCCCCCTCCAGCCTGGTTTACTTCCTGTTTTTTTGGTTAACGTTCTTTTTCAAACAGAGAATGGGGGTGTGGTTAATAGTCAGACGTAATTCATTACCATGGCAACCAGATTGCATCGTTTTTCATCCCAGTCCAGATGAGACCAGTTTAGATGAAACAGGAGAGACTTCAGAGAGCAGGTCCAAAGCACACTGGAGCACACGGATTTAAGGCAGTAAACTTTATTAAAGACTAACGTTTCGACGCCAACTGCGTCTTCATCAGAAACACACCGACTCTCTCTCACTCGCTCTCTTCTTTACTGTCTCCTCCGCACGCCGGCCACATCACACAGGAGGACGGATAGACATGTTGCAGAGGCCCGCCGTTTGAAATGCAGTTTTGGGACGTTTTGGAGGTGCACCGTGAACCAGCACCGGCTGCTCTGGCCTCAGCTCCCAGCATTCCAATTATTATTAAACTTACAGAAACATTAGCCGACCTTCATCTTCTCTTTCCTCCTCTCTCTCAAACACATACAGAGCAAAGCAACGCAGCGCGTCCGTTTCTGTAACTGCCTGTCCTCAGTCCAAAAGCCAAACTTTATTGAAAAAAGAGAGATTGTTTTATTTCCAAAAATTCACTACATGTTTTCATCTAACGAAATATTCTGTTTAAGTCCATATTTTTCGTTGTTCAGCCTCTCAAAAACAACAGTTTCACCGCAATTAAAAACAGTTTTCTCTCCCGCACACACCTGTATTAAAGCTTCAGTAGGCAACAAGTTTTTGGCATCACTGGGAAGAAATTCCATAATAACCTTTCAACATATTGTAATTCAAGTGTTCTGAGAGAATACTAGACTTCTGCACCTCCTCATGGCTCTGTTTTCAGGCTTTAAAAAATCTAGCCTGTGACGGGAGACTTTGGCCAATCACAGGTCATTTCAGAGAGTGAGCATTCCTATTGGCTGTGCCCTGGCTGGTGGGCGGTGCTTGGTATTTCCTCAAGAGATCTCAACATGGCTGCCAGGTCACAAACTTTCTCATTTTACAGTTGGAGTTTGCGAGTGATTGACAGCTGGCTCTCATAGACGGCAGCTGGACGGCAGACTCCAGATCAGCTCTGACTGCTTGTTTTCCTCCGATCTGTGAAATCTTGCAGATGCCATTGGGAGCACCGGAGGACACAGAGGCACATCATTATTTTCAGAATACCTGTCTCATGCACTGCTGTCAGGATATAGTGAATTTAAAATGTTATAAAAACAACTTTTTTTAATCATATTTGCTCCATTTCTACCTACTGCTGTTAACGGGGCGGTCTAGCAGCAATCAAACAGCACCATAAATCCCATTCATATAAATATAAATAATAATGAAAAGAGAGATGAGGATGAGGAGAGACCAGTGTGTGTTTTTTTTGTCTGAAAACTCTGGTAGCTGACTCTATGAGACCCAACAAATTAAGAGGACATTTAGAAACACTGAAACATATAAGTTTGCGAACCGCTCATTAAACGAGTTAGGAGTGAGAATTTGTTGGAGTAAGCTATGGTGTCTTACTAGCTGTGTTGCGTCCAGTTTTACTCAGGTTGCTTAGATTGTTTGGTGATTAATGACTAAGCAAAGTGAATCATCAGAGGGCCCCCTCTCTCTCTATGCTGAGAGAAAGGTATGAGGGCCTGAGGAATTACAGGCATGCAGCACAGACATGCACTTGTGTGCCCCCCCCCCGCCCCCTTCTCCCCATCTATCTCCTACTGTAGGTCTATCAGTCCCACCATCCTTTCTTTTCTACTCTTTCTATGGAATTCCCTGTCTCTCTGGTCCGTCTGCCCAGCTTCTGTCAGCGAGGCCAGAATAAGTGTGGGGAGTGACAGAGCCCAGCTACCACAAAGGCTCAGAGTGTTAGGGAAGACAGCTTTACGACTTCACCTACAACAAAAGATAGCGAGACTGGGAGGAGACGCTCACAGCAGACACGCACACTTTACACAACAACAGCCGTGGGGCATTCCAAATTTCACTGGAAACTGGCACAAATTAGGAAACCACTGCTGGTTGTAAGATGCAGTTGTGAAACCAGTCTTGATTTGAATCTGGCAGAATGTTTAATGATGCTGTCTGACATTATGATGATGAATGGTGGATTGATTGGTAAAGGTTGAGTTCACGCTGTATAATCATCCCCAACTGTCCAAAAATGTCCCAGCCAATTATCAAAATCTGTCGCTTCCCACATCTCTACAACGTATCAAAAGCCTATTAACATAAAGTCATGCGGTGATTCAACTGAGACCAAAAGAGGTCAGTTTGTATCAAAGAGCACGCTGGAACTAGACGGACCAATGTGAATGTAAATAAACAGAAAGCAGCAGACTGCTTGGACATGGCATGGGAATAGAGGCCTGCTGCTTATTATGGGATAAGGCTAAAGAACGGCAGGTCAGAATGTGAATTTCTCGGAAGCCGGAAGAATTTCCCGCACACACAGCCGACTTGGGGGGGATGATGGCAGGAGGCCAGACAGCCATCAGTGTCTATGTGCATAATAAGGAAGAAGACGAATGTTGTATGATCATTTTCATCTTTGTTTTCATTCTGTGTATTTGTTCCGACCGGTAACACCCACAGAGCAAAAAACAGGACTCAACAGCACGACTCAGAGCAAGGCAGGTGCAATCAAACAGTCTTTACTTGCCAAACAGGTTTGGTACACAGGTGAGCAGTCAGATAGGGGCAACCGGAGCCGACAAGGATACGGTGAAAAACATGGTCAGGTAAAAACAGGCTGAGTTCAGAAAAACCAAGAACACTAGGAAATCGCCGGAACGCTTGACTCGGGGACAAAGACGAACTGGCACAGAGACAGGGGAGACTAAATACACTGGGGAGGTGAGGTAAATTAGGAGCAAGATGAGAGGTAAGTAACATCAAATAATGTTTAATATTTACAATTTGAGATCAGTGCGGCAAGGATGGATTTCCGAGCCGATCGGGGGGATGTAAAAAACACTCCTGACATACCTCAGACCACAGGGATATCTGGAAAGATCATCTTTAGAACCATCAAAAAATCTAAAGTGTGTCCGGCATTATACTGAAGTATACAGAAAGGTCAAAGTATATTTGGCAGCTTATGATTACTTTTTGATAGAGTAGCCTGTTAGGGGGTGTGATAGTTATTTGGCGTATGTTTTGATATTAATTTAGTTAGTCCATAATCAATCGCGATTAATCGCAAATTAATCACACATTTTTTATCCTTTCAAAATGTAACTTAGAGGGAGATTTGTCAAGTATTTAATACTCTTATCAACATGGGAGTGTGTAAATATGCTGCTTTATGCCAATGTATGTACATATTTATTATTGGAAATCAATTAAGAACACAAAACAATGACAAATATCGTCCAGAAACCCTCACAGGTACTGCATTTAAAATTAAAATATGCTCAAATCATGACATGTCAGTGTGTCAGTGTGCTGACTTGACTATGACTATGCCCCAAAACTGCATGTGATTATCATAAAGTGGACATGTCTGTAAAGGGGAGACTCGTGGGTACCCATAGAACCCATTTTGAGGTCAAGGGACCCCTTTCAAAATGGCCATGCAAGTTTTTCCTCGCCAAAATGTTGTGTAATTTGGAGCATTATTTACACTCCTTCCGTTAAGCTAGCATGACATGGTTGGTACCAATGGATTTGTTAGGTTTTCTAGTTTCATATGATGCCAGTATCTTCACTTTAGCTTTAAAACTGAGCCACCTACAACCTAAAAATCACAAGTTGCGCTAAAGAAATGAGTGGCGTTAAAACGAATTTGCATTATTATCGCATTAACTTTGACAGCCCTAGATATACTGTTATGTAATATGTTAATTATTGAGCTTAGGCAGGCAGGTAGGCAGGTTTTGTTCCCTTTGGACAGAGCCAGGCTAATCGTTTCCCCCCATTTCCAGTCTTTATGCTAAGCTAAGCTAACTGCTGGCTTTAGCTTCATGTAATGTAAGGACACAAGAGCGGTATCAATATTATCATCTAACTCTCGACAAGGAAGCGAATAAGCCTATTTACGAAAGCGTCTATATATTTCTTTAATGGATTTATGAATTATAAATATGGAATAATATATGTCCAATAATCAATTTTTCAAAACAAAAACAAAAAAAAAGTCACAGGCATAATTTTACACTTTTTGTTGTTCATTTTATTTTTGTTACAAAGGTTTTTTCCTCCAGTTTTTAATTTTCACTGGATTTGATGTCCTTGCTCTCTGACACCACTTTGCCATCCACCAGAGTCTGAGTGACTGTCACCACTTTGGTCTGGACCTTCCTCGAATCAAGTGCATCCTCGAGTCTGGAAAAAAGAACAAAAGAGTAAAATCAATACAGAGTTGTTCTTTGTAAGGAGTAAAACAAAATGCATTCCTAATTCATACACTTGAATTAGATCCTTTGTGTCACTATATTTGGCATCAAATATAAAGTTATGTGGTATCCACATGCTGAAAGTCATGGGAGGAGTATTGTACTGAAGCAGATTAACTACTTTTACTTTCCATATCAACGTTGATTCGTGTTTGCATGAAGCTAATTTGAATCAAATTTGCAAAAGCTCCCCTGAGACGAACAAAGCTGCACTATCAGTCAGCTTACAATGGAGAGCGACGAATGTTTGCCTTTCTCATACTCACTCGAAGTCGCCCCCGCCGTCCAGCAGCCTCCTGTACTCGGCGATCTCGACCTCCAGTTTCACCTTGATGTTGAGCAGGTGCTCGTACTCTCGCGTGCTGTGCTGGATGTCGGTGCGGATCTGAGTGAGCTCCTCCTGCAGCCTCAGGATGATCGCGTTGTACTTCTCCATCTCCATATTGTAACGCATCTCGACGTCACGCAGGGTGGCCTCCAGGGATGCTTTCTGTCAAGAGGCAAAGAAAAAAGCTTGATTACGCAGTTGATCGATGCAGTAGGGAGACGGAATGCCTTTTCTGGGCTTTCTTGCCGAGTGTTAGATAAAAAGTTTGATGCCAGTCGTGTCTGTAGGATAATTATGCACTAATCACTAACGCTCTTACCATACTATGTGCAGACTGCAGTTCAATGTCCAGTGCCTGACACCTCCTCCTCGTATCAGACATCACAGTCGTGGCTTCCTTCAGAGCTGTTGTGCTCTCAGTCACTTGGCCCTGCACCTCTGTGATCTGGATACATGATACAAATACATATAGTACACATGAAAAGGTACTCAACAAACACAGCTATGCCCTTACAAAAAACAACAACAAGTTTATTCAATTGTGCTATTAGTATACAACTTAAAATAAGAGAGTATGTCCTCAGTTTACGTTTTATGTACTTATCTGAGATAAACTTAACAAAATAATACTTAAATATACTTGGCTTATACTGACAAGTATACAGAAAAGTCTAAATTTACTTGGCAAGTATACAGAAGAGTCCGAGTAAACTTGGCTTATACTGAAAAGTATACAGAAAAGTATATATATAAGTATATTTGGCTAAGTACTGTAAATTAACTTAAAGTATACTTCAAAAACTAGTAGTTTACTGAGTGTACTTTAAAGTCTACTTTCATAAACCAAAAAGTGGGCTACAAGTATATAATTAGCAGTATACCTATAAGTTCACTTGGAGTATAGTTCATAGTTGCAGTACAAAATACAACTTGGATGTAAACTAGTTGTGTACTCAAAGTTTACTACTCTTACATTTAATATATTTATAGTACTTTTGCTTTCAATACTTAAGCAAATTTAATATCAGAAAATGAATGATGATTGATACTTAAGAACAGAAAATATCAGAAGCTTTAAAACTTTGACTCAGGTAATATTCTAATAGGTGATTTTAATTTCTACTAAAGTCATTTTCTGGTTAGATATCTGTACTTTTACTCAAGTGTGGCTTTCAGGTACTTCATCCACTAAAAGCATACTTAAAAGTATACTTTTATAAACTAAAAAGTGGGCCAATCTAGTCCTAAAAAGTATTGAAGTAGTACACTTACAAGTAAACTACTAGTACATTGATATTTACTTATTACATACAGTATACTTGGGAATATATTTTAACTATACTTACGGTTACTTTGTAACTTCTTTTTTGTAAGGCTATTCAACCCAAAATGTATTTGACGAATATTGGCATTGACGAATTACCTGAGCTTCATGCCAGTTTTTGAGCTCATCCTGGTTCTTCAGTGCTATCTTCTCATAGTTAGCCCTCATCTCCTCCATGATCCTGGCCAGGTCGTGTCCTTTAGGAGCGTCGACATCTACATGGACGTCTTGGGAGATTTGGGCACGCAATTCCTTAACATCCTGTTGAGAGGGGAAATAGTCAGGGAGTGATTTCCTGAACAAGGTTAGAGGGGTTATCCTGTTCAAAGAGGTCCTATATTTACAATAGTATTGGGAATATTGAATATGTTTTTTTCTCTTTATATCGCTCTCCCATCGTTTAGTTGGATTAGGCCAAATGCAGCTGTTTTCATACAAATAATTTCTGACCAGTGCCCCTCACCGCCATGTGGTTCCTCCTCAGAGTGATCAACTCTGCCTTCAGAGACTCAATATCGCTCTCCAGGTGCAGGCGAACAACGTTGGTGTCATCCAGAACCTTCCTCAGTCTGGCCACATCAGCCTCCACCGTCATACGCATGGACATCTCGTACTCCATCCTAACGATACATACTGTATATCAGATATATGTTGGATGTTGAATGGAGAGCCTGTTTCATTTTCTATGCAAAGCTGAACACTCACTTGACTCTGAAGTCGTCTGAAGCCAGGCTTGCGTTGTCAACAGCGATAGCAAGATGAGAGTTGTCCTTGAGCATGTCAAATATCTGCAAGAAGTGAAATCATTTTTTATACATATTTCAGTGTGTGAAAGACAAAGAAACTGCAGTCACACTATTCTCCCACAGTCAATTTGATGGACTGCAAACTGTAATTTTCAGTTTGATATGTTGTAAAGATGAAGAACTGACTTTGATAAGCTGTCATAAAAGTCATAAAAGAACAAAGAAGTTTATCTCTCATAGCTCGACATGGAGGTAAAGATAAGAGTGAGACTACAGGTAATAAATGTTGTGAAATCAGTCAGTTGGAGAGATCCATGAATACGTTGGAGAGAAGGATGTATGATAATAAAAAAAAAAGTGCTTCAGCCTGGAATGATTTTTTCCCCCTAACATTACAGAATGGGACATTTTCAAGAGAAGGAAAGTGGACAGAGGATTGAGATCTTGGTCAATAAAAAGTTCTGCATAAAGAGTTCTTCAGAAAAACTACAATTTAACAGATATTTATGAACATTAGTTTACTATAGCTACCTCTCATTATGTAACACATTCCCATCCCAACTTGTTTCATACCGCTGCTTTGTCACGGCCCTTGGTGTCACTTTGTTTTTGGGCATCAAAACCACAATAGTTACCATTGGCGTCACTTTAGGATTAGGCAACAAAACCACCATAGTTAGGTTTAGGAAAGAAAACTACTATGTGTGTACAGTGACAATGACGCTGAACGTTGTGAACACGAGACAAGAACGAACAGCTGATTGTAACGTGATGCACGGGACACGAACAGCGGTCTCCTGGATGAAAGACTGAAACTTTGTTGGACCCATCCACCTCCCCTCCTACCCGCATGCGTCTTTTCGCTCTTTAAACTGTCACCACTCTTCCGGCGCACTTTTTATGTGCGTTTACTGTTGCCGTGGATGGCAATCACATTTTAGTTAATGGAACGCCTGGTGCGTTTCATACTGGCACTAAAGGGTGCTTTGTACGGCGGTAGCACACACCAACGGCCGTGACAAAGTTGCGGTATTTAATGCCCTGGGAATGACAACGAGATGCTATATCAGAAAAATATTTTTTGCACCAGTGTGAAATTACCATTTCCTTTACTTTGAGACACTACAATTTCTGTACAAACAGAACACCTAAGGAGACCCAGATGTATCCCTGGCATTATGTTGTTAAAGGATATAAAGAAATCTTTTTTTTTCTCTCTTATTACTTTTTTTTAAGTGACTATATAAGACACATCAAGTCTCATCAAAGGTATAATATTTAGGAATTTTCTAAAAAACAGGAATAGACTGATAGAAAAATTATAAAATTTCTCTCAATCATCACTTATGACCCACTACAAGTGTGTGGTGGTGTCTGTATCTGTGTATGTAGCTTGTATTTCCTCTTTTCTTCTTATTTTGCTGTGTTCGGGACGTTTCTGTGCTTCAACAATAATGTTTTATTTCTCTGATTCACTGCTTTGCTCTCACTAACGCCGCTCCCTCTCTTCATTCACTCTATAGCTCGCTCAATCATTGCAGCTCTCTTTCCCCGTAGAGGAGGGGGCCAACTTTGAATGCGGTGTGTTAACAAACAGCAACCGACAACTGTTACACATTATACCTTTAAGATTTCCTGATTGTTTCATTTACTCACCTTGGCCCTCAGATCCATGATGGTGGCGTTGTACTTGCTGAAGTCCTTCTCATCCAAGGGGCCTCTCTTCTCGATGGTCTCTATGATCTTGAGCTCCAGAATGCCGTTGGCTTTCTCCAGATTCCTCACCGTCTCCAGGTAGCTAGCCAGGCGGTCGTTCAGGTGCTGCATGGTTAACTTCTCGTTGGTGATGGCCAGGGCTCCAGAAGTGGACCCAGACGATGAGGACTGGTAGTCATACCCACCCCCAAAGCCGCTGCCAACCCGTGTGCCGTAGGCCGTGGAGATCCTGATCCCCCGGCCGCCTGCCCCTCCGCTGACACTGTGGGCATAGGGCCTGTCCATCTGTAGAGGTCCACGAATGGCCGCGCTGGTCGTACGGCCACCAAGAATTTGAGAACTCTGGCGTCTAATCAGGGGCTCCATTGCTGATCAATTAGAGGAAGAAGCGATGTGTCCGGGCACAGAGGAGTTTGGCAGCTGAGAGTGGAGGACCGAGGCGAGTCTTCTTGTCTTATATACCACTCTGAAAGGCAATATTCCTTCCTGCCACTCCTCTCATATCTATACTACATTTTTACCTTTAGCCTTCTTGCTTAGACTTTGTCCCCAGAACACCCACTGTCAAAGGCAAAAAGGTATGCTGACATTTTCATATTGATAGTGTGTAGTCAATGAGCTGTATCTATGGTAACCGGGATATAAACAGCAGCTTAAAGCATAAGGCTGGCCGTGTTCAATATCATGTCAACAAATTCCATGAAAAGACTAACAACAAAATTATCTTATTGTTAAGATAAGTAACATATCCAATGCCTGATACCTTATTCCTCTGTGACATAGAGTCCCATTATTGTCCAAAAACTACGAAAAACACACGAGTGAGCCACACTGGGTGACATGTTCCATCAATATACTGAACATGACCATTTTCTTTCAATTTTGAATTGATTCATAGACGGTTTTGATGCTGTAAATACTCACCAGTTTACTAAATGTGAATTCATCTGCAGCTGAAAGTAGTCGCCAACAAATGCACTGTTTGTTTAAATCACGTTTATTAAAAACTACAGTGCCCAGTTATTCATTATTTTGCCTTCTTTTTTTTTTTAAAACAATTTCTTAAGATTTATGTCTTTATGTTATGTTGTTTTTTTTTTTCCCATGGAATTTGTTGACAATAAGAGAAACATAGATTTACGCAGCCTGATTATTTAGCTGGGTGTTCAGACCAAGGGGTTAACATTGGTAAGGCCATGTTGCTTCAGGTGCCCGTGAGATGGGAAACACAATCCAGGAAGAGTAACACGAGTAATAAATACAGCTTATCAGATGCTAAAATAGATGCACAGAGGTTTATAATAGTAAGAGGGAAGGATTTTACAACTCTGGAATGTTATCGCGGTCGGCAACAATCATTTTATCCCTCATCTCTATGATCGCAGTAAGCAGTAGAATTACCCCGTCCAGGTTACAAAATAATCTACCAGGAATGTGCACTTGCATGGTAACGGTTGTTCCACTCTACACAGAGCCTGCATTGGCGCAGCCACTCTACCAAACGAATGAGTGGGTTTTTTCACATAGTGTTTTAATGTTGGTCTGAACTCTGCAGTAAGATACCCTTTATGATGTTTTTGACACTGTACAGTGATTGTAAAGGTACATGTAGCAGTGCACCTTTAAAAATGGAGAGGAGGAAAACTGCAAGCTAAAATTACCAATGGATTAAGAATGAAGGATCTAATGCTCATCATATATATATAGTGCTACAGGAATGAGTCCTAAAACCCCAAAATGAGTCAACACTTTAGCACTTCCGGTTCCCTTCGTCTGGAAGTCAATGTTGTTTTTGAATGGGTTTTTAGTTTGAAGCCTGAAAAACGGTTTGTGGTTAACACAAGAGATTTTAATGTTTTGTTGGCAAGGCCATATAAAATACGTCAGTAAATATCCCACTCGTGAATTTTGAAGCTTTTACGTGTCTTAAAAAAGTGGCTAAATGAGACTATTAAACGTCATCACGACTTGTCCGCCTTTACAGCCTCGTTGTGTATACTTGCGTTCATGTGATCGTAGTTTAGTTTGTTTATAGTCTTACGCTAGCTTCACCTTCACCTTGATGATATGATATGATATGATATGATATGATATGATAACGTGTAAGTATCATAGAGGTGTGTTTGTCACAAAGCTTATTTTCGGCAATAATCCAAAACCCAATGGAAAAATCCCATTGGCTTTTTGTCAAGGGAACCCAGGGCGATGCCAACTTCCTGGTTGGCCTACAAAAACAGGACATCCCTGGAGCTCTCCATTACGTGTTTCCTACATATTTATAGTTTAGACACCAGACAGGGTTCAGTGTGTCATACATTTCATTCCTCTCAAGAATTCATATATTGCTATTGGGAATGAATGAATGGTAAATATTCCTGTCACTGTCTGCTACTGTAATATGCTTGATTTATTCATTTTATGCCTCCCCTGTCATGTTAAGATAAAATAATCTGATATAGCTGATGTAAATTATTTTCAGTTTCAAACCAAACAACATGTTGACACCATGATAAATTTCTTAAAATGGACTTTATTGAAATGTCTGAACATCACAGCGCAACAGGCCGACTTCACTGGACAGAAAGAAAACCAAAGATGATGACATAAAAACATAAAAAAATGTTTGCATTTATTTGGACTCTTATTACTTTGAAATATGCAGTGTCTTTAATTAGTTTGTCTCTGAAAAAAAAAAACCTCTCCAATTCTGAACTTTGTAAACATCTGCAGGTCAACACACAAACATAAATAAATCATGATGAAATAAATATATGATGATTTAGTTTTCCTTTGATCCAGTTTTTTTTATTTCATCAACCTGTGGAACAGCTGATTATCCAGGAAGTCAAACTAATTGCAGTGTCAGCTGAGATTACGGTTAGTGCTGTGTGACTAAGAAAAAAGGAGAAATGGTTTGGGGAAAAAAAGATCAATTTTGGCCAATCATATGTTAGTGTTATGATGCAGTGACAGTGATTGTTGGGAGTATCAGGTGATTGCCTCTGGTATTCAAAGGTCTTTGGTTTTTGTGCTGGAGGAAACCACCTTGCCGTCCACCAGGGTCTGTGTAACAGTCATCACTTTGGTCTTCACTGTTTTCTGGTCTTCCAGAGCGTCCTGGAGCCTAAATGGAAATATGAAGAACAAATTAATTGTCAGCAAGTTTCTATTGAAAGATTTAATGGTTAATTTTGCCTCTGCGGGTTTGATTTGGACAACTCTGTCATTATAGAAACATTAATCCACTCACGTGAAGTCCTCCCCGTCCAGCAGCCGTCTGTATGTGGCGATCTCGGCCTCAAGCTTCATCTTCATGTTGAGCAGGGCCTCGTACTCCTGCGTCTGCATCTGGATGTTGTTACGCAGCTGCGTGAGCTCAGCCTCCAGACCCAGGAGGATGGTGTTGAGAGACTCGATCTCCATGTTGTAACGCATCTCCGTGTCCCTCAGTGTGCCCTCCAGTGAGGCTTTCTGTGAGAATGTGAAAGTAAAGAATGGGTTAACATTTTTACAGTGAACCCAACTCGCCGATGACAGCTCCATAGCGAGTCACCGGAGTGTAAAGCTTGTGTCAACAAAGTCGACGCGAGAGCCTTGAAGTGAGAGTGCTGAGTTAGCCGCTGCAGCGTGAGTTGAGGTAAATGAAGTGTGTGCTGACTGAGTGCTTCTCACCAGGCTCTTCTGTGACTCCAGCTCGATCTCCAGGGTTTGCATCTGTCTGCGCAGGTCGTTCACCTCTGTATGTGCACCCTTCAGGGCCTCTGTGTTCTGGGTGACCTGAGTCTGCACTTCTGTTATCTGAAGGAAGGATTTAGATCAACAAGATAAGCAAAACTCAACTTAAGACTCACTCATTTCAACAGGGACTTTTCAGGTGATAGTTTCTTGTTAATTGTTTACCTGAGATTCGTGCCATGCTTTGAGCTCATCCTGGTTCTTCCGTGCCATACTCTCGTACTTGGCCCTTATTTCTGCCATGATCTGAGACAGGTCCTGTCCTTTAGGAGCGTCAACATCCACACGGACTCCTGACTGGGCGATCTGGTTACGAAGCTCTATAACCTCCTAAAGAAATAAAAATAGATAGAGGAGTTAATAGACATAATAACAAATCTAGTGCACTTCAATCAGTTCAAGTGGATAGAGCAGTACTTGGAAAGAGGCTAGGGTGGATGGATTGGTCAAACCTACACAGGACTTTCACCCCGGAGACTACTGTACATATCCTGTGTTAAACCAAGTCAACGTTGACCTATTTTAAGTACGTAACATTACTATGCCGCATACGTAATGTTGCCTACTTAACTACGTAGCGAACATACTTATTTTAACCCAAACCATGATCAAACAAACACAGGACGTTCATCCCAGAGATCGCTGTTTACATCCTATGTGAAACCAAGTCAACGTTGACTTATTATAAGTACATAACGCTACTACGTCATGTACTTAGTGTAGCCTACTTAACTACGTAGCGTACATACTTATTTTAACCCTAACCATAATCAAACAAACACAGGACTTTCACCCCAGAGACCGCTGTTCATATCCTATGTGAAACCAAGTCAACGTTGACTTATTATAAGTACATAACGTTACTATACTGCATACATAATGTAGTCTACTTAACTACGTATCGAACAACACACTTATTTTAACCCAAACCATGATCAAACAAATACAGGATTTCCACCAAAGGGACCGTTCATGTCCTGTCTGAAACCAAGTCAACGTTGACTTATTATAAGTACGTAACGCTACTACGTCATGTACTTAGTGTAGCCTACTTAACTACGTAACAAACATACTTATCTTAACCCAAACCATGATCTTTTCTTAAACCTAACCAAGTAGTTTTGTTGATTGTATGCATGTAACGATTGGAAATATACACGTGCAAAACTAACGCTAGAGGGATTCCTAGAACGACGTAGTTTGAAGCGTAAGGTCACTGACCATCCGCCGTATTTGACGATTTGAGAGTGAAAATGTGTTGGATAGAGCGGGGCTTAGATCCTATGGAAGCCTTGTTTTATTGAGCTGTGACCCAGCTGTGACTCCTAGCCTCTTTCAACCATAATCACATTATGGTCAGGTAAATATACAGGGGTTGCATCTAAACCACTATCTGGGGCCATAAAGACTTAATTCCTTCAGTAAACAAATGCTTGCGTGTTGGCTTGTGCACTTAAATGATAGTCATTTGAATTCTTTGGTGTTTTCTCCATTGCCAAATATGGATGGGGGCCATTTTTTACGATGAGGCTACCCACAAAATTCACATACAGATATTTGAGATATCTTAACAAACCGCCCTCTTTCCACTGACGTTTTCTCAAGCTTGTTTTCAACAACGCCCTGCAGCCTGTCAGGATGTGTCGGCTGCATGCAGTCGTGGCGTAGTGTGCAACATAGCATACTGCACGGCACCCATGGGGATGATGTTAGAGGGGATTATGGAGAGATAAGCAAATATTTATTCAGGCTTTCTGTGTGGCTGTTTGCTGAAATGATGTCCAGAGGTCTTTTAAACGTGGCTTTTGTTTGGAATTTATTAGACTTTGTTGAAAGCACTAAAAAAAGTCAACACTGGTGCAGCATAAATACGACCTTTGACACTCACAGACAAAATGTACAAAACCAGAGCTTAAGTTTATGTTAAAGGCCCTGGAAACCTATTTTGTAAATCAGGTTGCTAATGTTTTTTTTTTTTTGGTTATTTCAGAGATTTCTACATTTCTGTTATTGTCCTTGCTTTTTTCACTGGTTTGAAATGGGCAGCTGGAAAAATGTGATGTTACCATGCACCGATTAAAGCTCGGGTAGGTATCTGTGGCTGTTGCTTTCATTGGCAACACTGTACTGGGTTTTTCGGTTGGATAACTTTTAAAATCTAGCTTACTCTTGCTGGTTTCTCCATTGTTATCTACCCACGCTTTAAGATGAAACTCAAGTTTCAAATTGAAGTTTGGATTTGAAGTTTATTGAAGTTATTACTTATACTTATTTTAAACTTAAAGTAAGAGAGTTTACTTTCAGGTGACTTTTTATGTACTTATCAGAGATATACTTAACAAAAGTATATTTAAGTATGCTTAGCTTATACAGACAAGTATATAGAAAAGTCTAAGTATACTTGGCCTATACTTGTACTTAATCTTTTGATCGAGGTATACTTATGAAAAGTATAATTAAGTATTCTTACCTTATAGGCCGGTGTACTTGGCTTGTAGTTGTGGCTACTGTTTGATAGAGTAGCCTATTAAAGTGTGTGAGAGTTTGTCAACGAATGTTTTGATATTAATTTACTTCAATTCATCAAGAATTTTCTAAGTTTTTTGGATTCTTTGTTCACCGCGCAGGCATGTGAGAAAAATTTATTATTTTTTTATCATCACTCATTGGCTAAGTACTATAAGTTAAAGTATACAAGGTGTACTTTCATAAACTAAAAAGTGGGCTACAAGTACATAACTATTAAACTAACAGTATATCTATTCACTTGTAGTATAGTTCATAGTATAGTTGCAGTACAAAAGTCAACTTAGATGTAAAGTTGTGTACTCACTTTACTTAAGTATACTTCATAAAATAAACTTGAAGTATACTACTTATTCATAAGGGCCATCATACTCACATTTTCATGGTTCTTCTTGAGGTGGATGAGCTCCTCCTTCAGGGATTCAATCTCGCTCTCCAGGTTCATGCGGCTCATGTTGGTGTCGTCGATGAGCTTCCTCAGGCCGATGATGTCGGCTTCCACAGACTGGCGGATGGCCAGCTCAGACTCAAATCTACACAGCACAGGGCAGGGCAGTAAGGTACTGTACCTTCAAAGCCTGGCACAGCTGCTCACATTCACTTTGTAAATCTACTCATCAGGTCTTAACTAAATAACTCAATGACTAAAGTTACTGAATGGACCTACACTATTTTTTAATTATCTTTTTTAAGCTATTTTTCCTTCAAGGTTAAATATACATGGTCAGCACACAAAATTCTATTTGCCAGCTGTGTTTGCTATGACATTTAATTGATGATACAAGTGAAACGCCTCCGCCGGCTATGATGCAAAGGTGATGATTTATGATTACAAGACAGATCGTGACACCCTGTATTCATCCCACAACCCATTCAGCAGTTAAACGGGTGTGCCCGCAGCTGTCTGGCTTAGTGTTTTACAACCCCTGAGGCACAGTGGGTGGAACTTACTTCACTCTGAAGTCATCGGCCGCCAGGCGAGCGTTGTCGATGTTGAGAACCAGGCGGGCATTGTCGGTGGTGGCATCAAACACCTACAACAGGTTGACAAAAGAAAGAGGTGGTAAGAGGGCCAGCACAGACAAACAACAGAGGTGGCAAAAAAATGATGAACTATTCCTTTAATGAGAGTCCACTAGCTTCTTCAAAATATTGTGAGAATTCTACATAAGAAATAAATTATATTGAATCTGTTGACACCGGTTTGAAGAACATTTTAAAATTCAGATTTGGTTAAATGACATGGGGTGTTTATTCCATTGAGATAAGTAGTAATGGGTTTTTTGTGTGTAAATAAAGAGTGCCAGCGGGCCGCTTCAAAAGAAAAAAACCCAGACAGTTGCAGTATTTTTTAGCAGTCACGGAACGGTAGATAAGGGCGGGGATGGCTGGCAGGGGAGGAATCCAGGTGACAAAGTCCACCAGCCAATCAGCAGCTGCCAGGCAACGGCTGTGCTGTTGCTGCTTAGGAACAGGATCTATCCTGTCAGCAGGACCGAGGCAGGTGATTTGCATGAGGAAGGTGGTGATGGCAGTTGCGGTGGTGCTTGTGTGTGTGTGTGTGTGTGTGTGTGTGTGTGTGTGCGTGCATGGACATGTGAGTGCGCATGCATGTGTGTGTGTTTGCACGGGAAGTTGACTGTGCGTGCTTTACTGGACAGGGCTGGTTTAACATTGGCGGGGGAGTCTGTGTTGTTTCAGATGGGGGTGCTGAGGGTGGAGGGCACCATTAGAGAGTGATTGTTGCCTCATGCCAAAAAGGAAAATGAAGCTATTTTGACACTGCGCTGTTTGGATGAACCCTCGGCTGTTAGTAAAGTTGATAAGATTTTGCGAAATAGATGTTAAACTCCTTCTTCTTCTCCTCTCGTTGCCTCCCCTTTTGTACAATTTGTTTGTGGCATCATTTCAAATGAGGGTTTGCTGACGTCGATGCTGCTATCTGTGTGACTCCCACAAGGACAAAGTTTAGAAAAAGACATGCTCTTTGTGGGCACAATGAGAACATGTAAAAGTTAACAGTTTTCCCATGCTGAACTGCCACAGTAGACACTCTGTATTTAGGTGTTTGTCCAGTTGCTCCATTGGGACCAACTGGAATGTTCCATTTGGAAACTGCACATAATTTGCAAAGGAAAATGTAGCTTTGAATGAAGAGTGGCAGCAGGATGAGGGAGGGTTACACAGTCCAGTTCTCTTTCAGTTTTTTTCTTTTTTTGGCATTCAGTGGAACAAACCCTGGAATAAATAATTTACAAATTTTCCTGGTTGTGGACTCTTTCTTTCTAAAATTCTATTTCTAAAATTTCTCTGCACTAGTAAGCTGTGCCTGATATATCTGCATGGGGCGTACAAGGGATGTCTGAAATTAATGGTGTTATCAGATTAATTACTTATAAAATGCAGAACATAAAGAAACAATAAGCTCCACCTTGAACGTTCTTATTCACATTAAGTGAGTTGACTTTCCTCTTTCCCTCCCTTATCAGCTTCTATTTTATGTATACACAGTAGAAATGACTGTACTGCGTGTTCAGTCCTATTGTCCAACTAACAACACACTGTTTGTGTTACGCTAAACAAAGAGGAAATAGGTAGTTAAAGTCATGATGTATGGGCCTGCAAGTTGACCCTTCACAGCCTGTGAAGTCCCTGGATTCTTGTTTTTTTTGATTGTTTGTCTCTGCTTTCCTGTCTCTCTGACCCGTGATGCTCCAACATTCCTCCGCCATACTGTTTCCGGTCTAGCCCTTGGCGCCCGGCACCCGGAGAGACGGCCGGCACTGTGCCAAGCAGTAACCCTGGGTACTGATGGAGTTTTGTTTAGGTCAAGGGGCACAGAATATATTTGAATGTATTTAAATACATTTGCAGTGTAAATACCCTCAAGATATATTGGGCCTTAGACTGTTTTACAACTTTCTTGCCCAATCACACTTACACCACATCTTCTCACAACATTTATCACCTCATAACTCACACTGGGTTTCATCCATCCACATTACCTCCCTCCCTCCCTCCATTCATTCAACCTCTCTATTGCTCAACACTTAATAAATCAACACATGCACATCTTCTCCCCAGCCTCCTCCTCACCTTCCTCCTCAGGTCATCCAGGATGGCCTGGTACTTGCTGTAGTCTCTGAAGTCAGGTCCGCTCTTCTCCAGGGCCTCCTTGATCTTAATCTCCAGCTTGTGGTTGGCCTGCTCCAGGTTCCTCACCGTCTCCAGGTAGTTGGCCAGACGGTCGTTCAGGCCCTGCATGGCGAACTTCTCATTGCCCATGATGTCGGCACTGTTCCCGCTCACCTGGACGCTGCTGGAGAAGCCCCCTCCTCCGGAGCCCATTCCCATGCCGGCTCCCAGCCCACTGCGGGAGGAGATACTGATGCGGCCCCCACCGGCCCCACCATGGATAGTGGGGGCCCTGTAGACGGGACCAGAGGTACGGGTGAGTGATGCAACAGGAGCCCTGCTGCTAGTGGAGGAGCGCATAGAGTATGTAGTTTGCTTGGAGGTTTTCATTGTGGCTGAGACTCAGTGAGAGAGAGAGAGTGAGTAAGAGAGAGCAGGCACGGGCTTGGTACGCAGGAATAGGAGCTCACAGACACAACGCAGGAGGAGAGGGAAAGCTGTTAAACTATATAAACCTTGTGGGCCCTCAGGTCCGCCCCTAAAACCACTCCCCCTCACCCTGAGTCACCTCCCTCTTTTCCACAGGCCTAAACCGCAGGACTGCTCACAGCATGCCTTTGTCCTTCACAGCCCTCATAAGTTGGTCAATTCTGAAGACTCAATGGAATTCAATAACTTGAAGATTTGCAGTATTTTATGAAAATAAAACTTTTTTTATCCGACATTAATGATACTAAATATTACTCGGACTTTATAAAGTCCAAGAGCATCATTTTATATTTTTATTTCAATAATTCCCCTGAAGTCAAGATATTAAAAACAAAAAATACATTTCTTCTTCTATGTGTTTTTCATAGTTTTTGGACAACAATGGAGTCGTGTGGCAAATTATATCAGCTACACAAACAATAATAGTTGGTAGGATAAATTCATTGTCAGTATTAATCTCTTCGGGGGGGAATTGTGTTATAATAAAAAGATAAAATAAGAGCAACCATAATCTTTAAACATAGTTTGTTACCTGGGTATGGAGCTATACTGTGAGAATAGATGGGTTTTTTTTACAGATGTGCGAGGTATTCAACGATCCCAATAACCTCCAACGGTATTAAGTTGAACAAACAAATATTTCAAATTGTGTCACCCGCATTAGACTCATCAAAACACGTTATCAGTTGTGTCACATTCCCCACCCTGAAAACAGCAACATATCATCACCTTTCGAGAATGTCTCGGGAACGGTTCAGTCTAGTTTACTGGAATGATGTCATCATTGTCTTAAGTCACCGTGGGCAGGTGAGATCAGGCCATGTCACACCTGGACTGTAGTCACTTGATGAAAGAAACAAAACAGATGTTCTCACACGTCATAACATAGCATTCAAAAGACATGTTCACTGTCTCTGCCTCTTTTTTTTTTAAACTGAAAACACAGACGACATCCTGTCAAACAAACCAAAGGGGAGTATAACAGACCTAAGTCCACAAACACAGACATCTCTCCCCTTAAATTAACCCAGGCTTGACGCAGCCAGTAAAGACAAAAACAATAAATAAAGGGTGCTTTGAGCAGTTCAAAATATCCGCATACAACAGTTTGTGTGATATCTTATAAAAAGTTATTCCTCATTTTTCATGCATTTTCCTACAAATGTCCAGTATCAATTTCCAGTCTCAAAATAAACTTCCGTGTTCACAGGAAACAACTTGGTTAGGTTTAGCCAAGAAAACTATTTAGTTATTTTCAGGAAAAGTTTGTGGTTTGGGTTAAAATAACTCCGGAAGTGCTGTAACTTAAGTACGGAAGTTATGTGACAAATAAATCAACTTTGACTTCTGGTTTCACACAGGACGCAAACACTGGGTGTGTACCTCTTCTGGCGTGGAGAGGAGGTCGTGTTGCTCTGGCTTTACCTGTTTGGCGTGGAGAGGAGGTTGTGTTGCTCGGGCTCTATCTGTTTGGTGTGGAGAGGAGGTTGTGTTGCTCTGGCTCTATCTGTTTGGTGTGGAGAGGAGGTTGTGTTGCTCTGGCTCTACCTATCTGGCGTAGAGAGGAGGTTGTGTTGCTCTGGCTCTATCTGTTTGGTGACGCTGGGAAGCTGCTTGACATCCTCCTGGATCCACCTTCTCACATATGTTCACATTATATGTATTATTTTTTGTCATATGGATTGTCTATGTTGTATTTTCATTATGTTGTTACTCTGTACACAAGACATCTATTGCACGTCTGTCCATCCTGGAAGGGGGATCCCTCCTCTGTTGCTCTTCCTGAGGTTTTTTCCATTTTTCTCCCTGTTAAAAGTTTTTTTTTGGTTACGTTTTTCCTTATCCGATGAGAAGGTTGTACTGTAAAGGACAGAGGATGTCGTATCCTGTACAGATTATAAAGCCCCCTGAGGCAAATTTGTGATTTGTGATTTTGGGCTATACAAATAAAATTCACTTAACTTCACTTGACCTCTTCTGAAGAAGACGGAGGCGTTCCATCTTCTGCCATGATCTTGAGCTGTAGTCAACTGAAGGGGTGTCATAGAGGAAGTAGGGCCAAACCAATTTGTTCCATCTGCGGTGCTATGATTGACTAGTTGGCTGTCTTATCTCTCGCTGTCGGACAATCGCTGCTGTGCACGTGAGCTCAGCTGGATATACTATATATATATATACATATATATATGATTTATAGCTAAATGTATCAGTAAAGTGTGTAGCCCAATGTAACGGAGTAGAAGTACATATATTTTTTATCACAATTGTACTTGAGTAAGAGTAAAAAGTATTCTGTAAAACAACTACTCTTAGAAGTACAATTTATTTAGAAAATCCCCACTCAAGTACATGTAACGGAGTAAATGTAAGGTTTTACTACCCACCACTTATGTGTATCATTATCTCCATGTGATCATCTCCTAATCTCCATACAAACATTGCAGATTATATTAAGACCAGTTGTGATGACAAGTTTTTATCATTGATGCCACTATCACACTGAAAACAGTAAATAGTATGGTCCTTTAAAGCCTCGATGGTTAATAAACCTGGAGTTAAATCAGATGAAGGTTTTTAAGGTGTCAGGTAGCTCCAGATGTTATGTACAGTACAGTATGTTATCTATCGTACAGAGCCGGATGTGTGTTTGATTGTGTGTCTGTCCCCCTCCCATAAAGGATATGGTCAGACAAAGGAACAGTTACACAATCTCCTTAGTAGACACATAGGAACAATGACTTTTCTAAAACACTAAACATATTCCAGAAGCTCCCCTGCAGGTTTTTAACACAAGCACATTCCACACAGGGTATAACTCTAAAGCAACTTGTTATTGGCTTGTGGTTTCTTTGTAGTTTCATGTGTGCTTTTGTTGGTCATTTAACAAAAACCATGGAAGCTTATCTGTTACCGATTTTTAAAGTTCTTGAGCAACAACAATCAAATCTTATTTGGAAATCCACGGTATCAGCATCAACTTGTTCTCAGACATAATTCCTGCTTAATGTTTTTTCTGTTTGTCTGTAGTCATGTTCAGTCTCATTCTTGCTCCGAACGTCTCTGTTTGTTTTTCAGGAAGGAACATGCAGCAGGATATTAAAGGATAAAGAGCTCCTGATGCAAAAACAACTCCTGTACTGTCATTGAGCAGACAAACAAAAGGGATTCCTTCTAATCATAGCAATAAAGTGGCTTCATAAGAGGTTGCCTCAAAACATGTATTATAATAATAATGATACAAATGCCAACTATTAAATCCAAGCCAATTTGTAAGCTCCTGTTATACCTGTGTTTATCTAGACAAAGAGAAAGAAAAAGGGAAAGTAGGAGACAGAGAAGCAGAGATAGAAATCAATGGGGAGAATGACAGACAAAGCAGTACAATCTCTTTTTGCATGGCATTTGCACGCCATGTAGTCTGTATTGACTGCAAAGTAAACGGATCTGCGTAAATATGCTACACTCAGAGCTAGTGACATAGAATAAAAAGTTAGAAAGACTGCTTATGGTGGGCGGGAGGGGAGGTGGATAGGTCCAACAAGCACAGGACTTTCAAACAGGAGACCGGTGTTCGTGTCCCAAAGTGTTGTTGAGTTATTTTGACGTCATGATACTAACATTTGTGACGGTGATGTGTGTTTTATAGTGTCATTTGTGACATATTTTTTAGTGACGTTTGTGACGTATTTTCCGTACTTATGTTACGTTGTTTTTTTTGCCCCAACCATGATGTTTTTCCTAAACCTAACTAAGTGGTTTTGTTGCCTAAAGCTAACCAAGTTGTTTCCTGTGAAGAGGGAAGTTTATTTTGAGACTGGAAATTGATTATTCGTTTCTGGACATTCTGCGGATGTTACTGTAGTTTTGTTGAATGGCGTACAAATAACATGCGAAAAGCGGCACACAAATGACACGAAAAGCATAAAATGCATCCTCATGACACACCGAATGTTCTTATAATGTCGTGCTGCTGTTTATACGCCTTCCCGTGAGATGGGGTCGGACAAAAGATAGATAAACATCAGACACCCTGAGACCAGAAGTGAGTAATCCCAAATACAGACAAAACCGGCACCGGTTACACAGGGTCTCTTTATGGTTGTAGAGTTTCAGAGTTTTTGTTTGTCTAGCAGTGGCTGTAATGACTGCAGTGTTTTGTCTGGTCCTGATGGCTGCCACGCCCGGCAGAAAACACAAAGATTAAGGTACAGAGATGAGCAGATAAATGGTGTTGAGTTTCAAACTCAGGTGTAAGATAAACAATGGAGATTACTGCAGGCTTCAGTCTTGGTGCTTTCCCAATAACAAAGACATCAGTAGTTAATTTTTAATGCTTTTATTATTTAATGATTATTCAATGGAAGTGTTTATTTTGAAGGAATAGTTCTACATTTTGGGAAAAGTAAGAGAATAACACTGATACCTCCAGAGAGACATGAGAGTTCATGTCTGTGGTAGGTGTAGAGGTGGAGCTCCACACAGTTTTTTTTTTTTTTTGATAGTAAAGGTTGCTGACCCCTGCCCTAGACAAACAGAAATGTAAAAACGATGTCATCTCAGTGAGGTTGCCAGGTATGGTGTCATTGTGTCTGTACACAGTCCTATATACTTAAATGTGTGCTCACCAAATCCTTTTGGAAACCAGCTGTTTCAATTAGTGGGCTTGAAGGACTTTGCACACTGGGGCGTTATTTTTTTTTGTGCGATTAATTCGCACATCAAATCAATAGACTTTTCAAAATGTTGTTTGGCAGCGCTGATGCCTTTTTTTCCCGGAACGAGGTTGATTTTCTGAGCTTTCACAATGCGAATGAAGGCATCGACCAATCAAGTTGTGCGGAACGAAAGAATGAAGACAACAACACAGAGACTCTGTAGTACCAACCAGGATGGCAAACTGTATTACTCCTTTCAACCTTGATAAAGGCAACGTAGACCAGATTCACTCTTTCCGTTCTTACCTTTCACAATAAAAGCCAAAGACATATAATATTTGCAAGCCAATATTTTGTGTGTCGTTTATTTGTCACGCCTCCGGTGTATAAACGCCTTTAGCTATGTTGGTACAGGTGTAATATTTGAACTTTGAATAAAGTCAAGCTAGCTGTTTTGCCCTGCTTCCTGTCATTTATGCTAATTGCTAAGCTAATCACATTCCAGCTCAGCTTAACGCACAGATATGAGATTCTCTTATCATCTCACTCTTGGAAAAATAGAGAAAAAGAGTATTTCCCAAAATGTGTTTAAGGACCTGACCTTTATTATTCCACTAGGTCTAATAACATCATGAACATGTTTCATCAAGGTGTGTGAAATACAGTAATGTTTGTCCTCTTTGTTTCATCTTGGCAGGACTTAAATGTTTTTGCAGTTGTCAGATGTCGGTAAAACATTAATTCCACATAAAATCAATGGTCACAGTGTTGGGAAAACCGCAGATGTTATGACAAGTACGTGTAAGATGGTACCATTATATACGAATGATTGCGACTAACCACCATCACCTCTTAACTGACAGAGATCTTTTAATTTCTTTAACCGACTCTTGATGGGCTTCCTATTAGTTTAAACTTTATATATTCTGTAAAGATCTTTAAACTAGAAAGGGATAAATGTCAGTTTTTCTACTAAAATGTTTGATGTATAATGTTTTGCGTGACTGTCTTTTGTCACAAGTTTTGGCAGGCAGCAACACCACCTAGGACTTACCTCAAAGATTCTGGCCCAACATCAAGAATTTGTGTCTGTCATTACTGTGATAGTCATCACCCACCATGAGGGTCCCCCTCCCAGCTTCACTCTAATCTCCATTCCTTCAAAGGGAAAAACACAGTTTGTTCCCGTACGTATTAAGAAACCATGGATGGCTTGAAATCCCGTCACAGTGTTTTAAAGCTGTTATCGTTGTGTGATTCATTTTAAATGTGAATAAAATGAGTAAAAGATTTGATTATAAACATATTACACACTACCCATTTATTGTCTTTTTCTTTTAAAGCCTACTTTGAAGGATTGTTGGGAATAATCAGTAATCCATTTTCCTTTTCTCTTTCATTTACTGGGACAAACATTTTCTCAGCTGTCTTCGCTGCATGAGCACTTAATTTTCTGTAAACTATTAAGAACAGCAGGAAACACAACTTGCAGAAGAAAAACAACACATTTTAGTCCGTGAGCCAGGACCCAAAATTTGGGCCACCACTACCATCTTGGGGTAATAATTCTCTGAGTGATTTTTGGCAAGTGCTAGAAAATATGTGATAGCATTGCAGCGGACCAGATCTGGGTAGAATAGGACCATATCTGGGTAGAATAGGACCAGATCTGGGTAGAATAGGACCATATCTGGGTAGAATAGGACCAGATCCGGGTAGAATAAGACCAGATCTGGGTAGAATAAGACCATAACTGGGTAGAATTTTTGGAGTAATCCTGCTAACAGACAGACAGACAGGGTAGAATAAAACCATATCTGGGTAGAATAAAATCATATCTGGGTAGAATAAGACCAGATCTGGGTAGAATAGGACAAGATTTGGGTAGAAAAAGACCATATCTGGGTAGAATAATACCAGATCTGGGTAGAATAGGACCAGATCTGGGTAGAATAATACCATATCTGGGTAGAATAAGACCAGATCTGGGGAGAATAGGACCAGATCAAATCAATTGCGAATTTTTGGAGTAATCCTGCTAACAGACAGACAGACAGACAGACAGACAGACAGACGAACCAACAAACCAACAAACCAACGCCAGTGAAAAAAAAAATTGAGGGCTTGCTATGAAAAATGAATGTTAAATGTAATAACTGTTTTGTAGATACAAGGATTTCCATATGGCAGTGCACCTTTAAGACAAATAAAAACCTCAATATGCACGCCAGACTGTGTGTGCAGTGCTGGGCATGGGAGGGGTAATGCTAAGCCTCTGTTTACTCTACGCCATCACCCCTTATCAGCCTTGTGTAATAATGCCATCGACCGTGATGGACGCTGAGTCTGGGAAGTCACAAGACAGTCACACCTGCAGCACGTCAAATGTTCTGCCAGGCAATACTCTCACTTTTGCTCGATATGTGGGCGGGTAAAAAGGGTCAGATGTGTACATCTACATATGGTATTTATGCCGTCAGTGTGAAAACCACCTGGGAAGTCCTCATTTTTTTCTGTTTGGACAGTGCTCTGTTTGGTTACAAGGGTTGTGTTTGTTGTTAATGTGTGAGTTTCATGAGTTTGACTTTTGATGATCGTACGATTATGTGTTGAAACTCTTTTTTACTGGTATAAAGGACCGATCTTTGAGCTCGAGCTGTTCAGCGAGACTGTAGAGTTCTTGTTCAGCCGGACCATCCTTGCTCTGTTCTGACCTCGGGGGTCAGAACACCCACAGAAAGTGCTAAATCAGAGCCATCGTGACAGAAGCAGAGGCTGAACGCTGAGAAGACTCATTTACGGGCCTGGCCGAGGGATCGTCCAGTAACTGACCTCGAGGTCACATATTGGCCGAGCCCTTGGCTATTTATCACTCATTCAGTAGGAGGACAAACCACCATAGATGATTCCATTGGAACTCCCATTAAAACTCCTACAGACACAAGGGCCTTCAGTCACAACTTACTCAGTGTAAAGATATCATCCGACAGCATTGTATCTATGTGACACTTCTGGCTGAATGTGAGAATATGCAGCGCTGTCCGCGCAACTCATGATGCCATTGTGAGATCACGAAGGAGCTCATAATGACTCACTAGGGTCACACAGATGGGAAACACTTGTGTGCAGACAATTTACAGGTGTGTGGAACATTCCTACCAGGTGCAGTGGCCCACTGCAGACGCTGACGCTGAATTACTCGTCTGATATGAGACAATCTGATATCGGGAAATGTTAATGTCCCCGTGTGTGTGAGAAAATGAAAACACAGATGTAATGTCAGAGGGTGTTTTTTCTTCTGTATCTTTAAAACCAAAACAATGTGCACTGATTAAAGGAATTGCCTGCTGCTCCAGGATTCCAGGAAGCCAGACATGTAATTGTTCAGGTCTGCAGGGGGGCGGATAATGCAGCAGGTGGCCAAGACGAGGCAGAAGGACTTTAAAGAGGGGTTTAATCAAAGGTTTATGTTTGAAGAGGCTGCAAATGGAAAGAGATGTTTTTGTGGAGTGAAATAAGGAGTAAAGTATGACAGTAAACCCTCATTAGCACATTGGTGCCACAGGCAGGGGCGGAGCCAGAGGGGTGGCACGGCCCCCTGGTGACCCCCCCGCCTACCAGAGACAGAAGGTGGTAGTTGGTATGTTGTATCATGGATGGATTGCTGAACAGGCCAACCGGGTGCAGACCCAGGGCTCTGTATGATGTGACTGTTAACAATTCATGTTGGAAAGTCAATCAAACGATCACAAAGTATACTAAAAAGACAAGCAAACCAACTACAAAGGTATACAAAACAACCACAAAGAAACATAAAACAACTGCAAAGAGATGCAAAACAACGATAAACACACGCAAAACCACCTCAAAGAGATAAAAAAACCTGCACAAACAATGCAAAAGAACCCTAAAGAGACACAAAACAACCACAAAGAGATGCAAAACAACATTTAAGAGACACAAAAGAACCTCAAAGAGGTGCAAAACAACCTCAAAGAGACACAAAAGAACCACAAAGAGGTGCAAAACAACCTCAAAGAGACACAAAACAACCACAAAGAGATGCAAAATAAACACAAAGAGATACAAAACAACCACAAAGAGAGTCAAAACAACTACAAAGAGATGCAAAACAACCTCAGAGATACAAAACAACCACAAAGGCATGCAAAATGACCCCAAAGAGATACAAAACAACCACAGAGGTGCAAAAACAACCATAAAAAGACATAAAACAGCCTCATCGAGACACAAAACAACCACAGAAAGATGCAAAACGACTACACAGAGATGCAAAACAACTACAAAGAGATGCAAAATAAGTGGTCAGTCTGGGTGTCGGTATGTGGAAGTGGTGGGGGGGGGAGCTTTTTTCTTATAATCTGTTACAAATAGCAGCTATTTATTGGTATGAAGGCAGAAAGTTTTTGGCATCATTGGGCAAAAATTCCATAATAACCTTTCAGCATATTGTAATTCAAGTGTTCTGACAGAAAACTAGACTTCTGCACCTCCTCATGGCTCTGTTTCCAGGCTTTAGAAAATCTACAAAAGGAGACTTTGACCAATCAGAGGTCATTTCAGAGAGAGAGAGAGAGAGAGCGTATCTATTGAGCGTTCCTATTGGCTGTGCTCTGGCTGGTGGGCGGTGCTTGGTATTTCCTCAACTGATCTCAACATGGCTGTTGGGTCACAAACTTTCTCATTTTACAGCTAAACAGTACACTACAAGATGATTCTGAAAACACATCTCATAAATCCAGGTGGAGAGTTGGGGCTTGTGCAGCATGTTTGAAGGTTCGATGAGTTCAGGGTAGATACCGGGTGGAGTGGAGTGATTAAGATCTCAAGGATGGGAGTGTGTTGAGCTGGGAAGTTATTCTTCAGAAGAAGACTGATTCGTGTGGAGGCCACTGGGTGGAGAGGGGGAGGTCGGGGAGGTTAATTTATGTAACTGTAAAGGGAGGAAGAGTTGTGAATAGGAGCTTTATGTTTTCCTTGGAGACGGACTTGTAAGGATGATGCAGGAAGGGCTCGGGGTGTATCAACTCTGAGAAAGCACTAGAGGGTGGAGGTTAGTTCATTGGTTATAGATGATCATTATATGATCATTCAAGGAGTAACATTTTCAAAACAGGGCATAGCCAGGATGTGATACATAGGACTTCATTTTACTTTTCTGAAATGAAACTCAGGAGGCTGGCAGTAAACTAGCAAATGTAATCTCTTGCTTTCTTTCTTTCATGCACATACACAGTAGTGAATAGCCACACTGTCTAAATCACTTTCTTTTTCACTCTCAGTTTCTTTCTTTCACACACTCAGACATTCTTAGCCACCGTGTCTCCTCCTCTTCTCCATCGCAACCCACATTCCCGCTCAGTAATTGCTCCCAGAATCCCTCCCCTCTGACGCAGAGAGCTACGATGGGAAAGAAAGTTCCAAACTGGGTTCTTAACCACGTTACCACGGCGACAAGAAACAAAATTCGCCGAGTTCATTTTGGGAAATTGCTACGCTCAGCTAAAAGCAGTTATTTTTACGACCGCGCCGGGCACGCACGGTGGGCCTGCATAGACGCTTCTTGGCAAATCCCCCCCCGGTGGAGTCGACACACCACATTTCACAAACGTGTGCAAGAACACACTGCAGTAGCCAGGGTCCAGGTTTTCAGAGCTGTTCCCTGCTCTCCTGGGTGTCTGAGCTTGCTGTGCTGGATGCTTTCAGACACAATGGGTTCATTTGAGTGGACAGGCACAGTGTGAAAAATGTTCTGCAAAGTGGTCTCAGTCCCAGTCAAGGATAAAGAGAATGAAAAGAAGGGGGAGTGAAAGAATGAACACTGTCTGGTCTCGAAGAATGTTCAAACGGGCCAAGTTTGACTCTTAGAAGAATCAGCCATTGATTGAGATGTGTGTGAGAATCAAGTGTTCCTGTTTACTGTGCAGGCTTGAAGCCAATTTCATGGTTTTGCTGGACAATTTGATCCTATGATGTGTAAATGTCTAAGACTATGTAACTTTTGCAAAAAGAAATAACACATTCATCCTCTTACAAATGCAAAGTTGAATTTATAAGCAATAAAACGCACAATAGTGAATCATGTTACTATTCTAACTCAGTGTACCCCAACATAACTTTCAAAGGGCCCTCAAAGCTCTTAAAAAAATATACAGCTCAACTCTATAGGCCTATTATTTACAGTGTACTTCTACATCAGAGGGAAATATCCACCATCATATTAGAAATGAAAGTTCCTCCTTGAACAGAAAGCTGCTCATTTTCAGGTTCATACTTGAATTTTGTGTTTATACTAGAACATGTTTACATGCTGTAATGTTAAAAAAACCCATTATTTTCCTCATACTGTTGGTTTGAATATATCTGTATTTACCCTCTGTCTGAAACGCTCCGTTTTAGTGCATTTCAACGGAATTACAACGGAATTACAACAGAATTGTGTTGCTAGGCAACGGTTTGGGTCTATGTTTACTTCTGGTCAGCTGATGTCCTTCACATACACTGCAATAGGAAATAAACTAGGACACATTTAGAATGTTTACGTTTAAAACAAACCGTGTAATGGTCTAAATATTGTATATTTGTGACATCACAAATGGACAGAAATCCTAACGGCTTGTTTCAAACGCACAATTTCTGAATACGGGCTGTGTGTATTTCTCCGTATATTGAGCGTTTTGATAGTTTAGCAGTATTTATATAACACTTAAACCTGCTTTATAATATAAAATACATGAAAATCTTTCACTCTTCACTTAAACATTTGATTGCAGGACTTTTACTATGCAGTATTAATAATTTTACTATTAAAAGTTCGGGACTGTTTACCTGCAGTGTGTTTGTTCTACTCCTATCCGCACACGCACATATTCTATGTATATTCTATATATATATATATATATATATCTCGATGAAAAGATTAAGTACAGGTATAAGCCAAGTATACCTAGACTTTCTAAAGTGTATACTGTATACTTGTCAGTATAAGCTATACTATACTATACTAACTGCACACTTGAATAAGCTTCTATTTGGTAAGGGTTGTTTACCCTTGTTTTTATCAGCTCTTAGAGTCTGTAGATATATCTGTCCCATCTGTTCACAGCTTTTTGCAATCTGTATGTATTTTAAGTTCAGCGGTTGACTCATTCCCCCCACGTAATAACCTCCTCGCTGACCAGGCGCCGCCTCGTTGATTGTACAGTAAATGGAAGTTGCAGTGACGGAGGCCACTTCAGGGAAATCCCTCTAAAAAGGGGGTGTCGCCGTACCAAGGAAACCCTCTACGTCCCCTCCTCCTCCTCCACCTTCTCCTCCTCTTCAGACGGCCATATGAAACCCTCCTCCTACAGCTTTCCACTCCTCGTCTGTCAGTCTTTCCATCCTTTTTTTTCCCATGCCACGCAGATGTGGCCACACATGGTTTTAATTCATTCCAAATGGCGGGAAAAGTATTGCTCTCTTCTCCTTCACAATTACTCTTCCTGTGGCTTTTTGTCACTTCACGTGCACGTAGACATGCACACTTATAGACGGTGAGAGGAAAAGGGGGAGCAGTGGAAAGAAACCAAGCTAGAGTGAGAGAGAGGAAGAGCCAATTGGGGGAGTTGATAAATATTGCATATGTTCACTAGTTGCAGCATGCGAGTATGAAAATGCAAAATGACAATCTGCAGCCTCCTCAGCGGCCCTCGGGTGGGTGGCGCTGATGTCTGGACATAGAGGAATTTACGTGTCTGGCGGCCATATGTTGGCATGTTGGAGTCAGACAGTGGGCCATTCACTGACCTTTTGAGTGTGTAAACGCTTTGTGGCTCAATAAAATATGATCACGTCATTGAATCCTGAATATTTGATGTGAAATGATAGAAAGGGGGATGCTTTAATCATCATCATTTTCTTTAAAGTTGAACTGAAATTTGAATTTCCCTCACTTGTTTTTGTGTAAGGAAATATAACCTATAATGTTACTGCAGCTGCAGAGGGAGGGGGGCGAAGCGGTGTTTCCATGGTGACAGACATTTAAGAGCCGGCGTTGTGCTACTGACTGGGGAAAGTCATAACCCTGTAGCCTGTAAGTTGATAGAAAACGTTTTTCCCATAGTGTTGGTTCCGTTTTTGAATTGAGAACATCTGTCCCTTTATAACATTAAACGTTTGGAAAGTCCCATGCCCCTTAAAGCAGCAGTAGGCGAGATTGGAGCAAATATGATTACAAAAAAGTTATTTTCTATTAAACGGTTGCTATATCCTGATAGTAGTGCATGAGGCGGGTACTCTGCTCTTAAAGGCATCTGCAAGATTTCCCAGACCGGAGGAAAACAAGTCAGTCAGAGCTGATCTGGAGTCTGCCGTCCAGCTGCCATCTATGAGAGCCAGCTGTCAATCACTCGCAAACTCCGACCAAATGGTTAAACTAGGCCGCGCTGATCAAATATGAATCAATATTCTGTTCCTGTAATGCCTATTTCTGGCATAAAATGTGTTCAGAATCATCTTGTAGTGTACTGTTTAGCTGTAACATCCGCCCACCAGCTGGAGCACAGCCAATAGGAACGCTCTCTCGCTCTGAAATGATCTGTGATTGGTCAAAGTCTCTAGATTTTTTAAAGCCTGAAAACAGAGCCATGAGGAGGTACAGAAGTCTCTCAGAACACATGCTTACAACATGCTGAAATGTTATTATGGAATTTTTGCCCAATGATGCCAAAAAATGTCTGCTTACTGAAGCTTTTACATGACGTAACAGAAAGAGTCTGATGTTCTTAGGCTGTAAATAAATAAAAAAGACCACAAATCTATCTCCTTATCTTGCTGGTTTCTTATTCTGTCACTAAGAAGACAGAACAAGGTTGATATTATTCATCATTACAATACATTTTTAGTTCTGTGATATTAGCCTATAAAAAATATAGATGCATTTCTAGGGGGTTCAGTGAGCCCTCTCAACCAACGCAAATTGCGCCTGCGGCCGGAATAACTAGGACTGCCCCCTTAGTCGATTAGTCGACCTATGCGGTTATTTTGGTCCTAGTTGACTAAGATTTCTGTAGTCAATAAGTATGTTTTTTTATGATTTTTCATGCTGAAAACTTATGTGCACATCTCTGGTAAACACACGATTTAAAGTAGCGTTCCTGTGTGGTACTTTGTAGAGAAACTGGGACTGTGACCTGTAAAACTGAGTGGAGTTTTACAGGTCTGTGAATGATCTGCATCTGGGTCCTGTGTGCCTCGAGCTCACATGCTCTTGACAGTCTCTTGTTCATTGTGTACAATACATTCAGTGCAATGTGAGTTTTTGTGCGCATACCTGTGTGTATATGCATACAGTATGTACTGTATATACATACAGTATGTATATGTATCTAAGTGTCTCTAATTGGCTGGGTGCTTGTGAGTGTCCCAGTGTGTGTTCACGTGTGCTTGGCTGTCATCATGCATATACAAATATATGTTGTTAACATTTTTGGCGTGCATGTGTGCTTGTGTGTCTTATTTATAATTGCATGTGTAACTTCTGGGTGTGGAGCTATTGTCATCTTGTCTCTTTCCTCTTGACCTTTGACCTGGGAGTGGCAGATGATGACCAGAGTCTGAGTGGAAGAATGCAGAAGTTAAACAGATTTGGACCTCCCTCCTCCCTCCTCCCTTTCCCTCCTGAAACTGTCTCACTTCCTCCCAAGCTTGAAACTCTCACTTTTTTCTTTAGGATCTCTTTTTTTCAGTACAGTATATTTTCCTATTCCAACCCTGTCTTCTTATGTGTGTCCTCTTTCATCTGCTAGTTGTAATTCTGACCTCTTATCCGTCCTTGGTCTCGTTTGCCTCTGACCTACTATCTGCTGTCTGCTATGATGTTCTCCTTCTCTCCCATCCAGCTTTAACTACGCATTAAAGTCTGCTGTTATATTCTGTCTCTGCTCCCTTTTTTTCTTCCCATGGCCGTCTGTCTCCTAACCACCACCCTGTCTGTTACTCCCTCTCTCCCTCCCCCGTCATCCCAACCAGATCTTGTGTGCAGTTTTGTGAGTCCTCTAATCATTTCCTGGCTCTTTTTGTTTTCTTTTTCTCTCTTTCCCTGCCCCCTCTCCTTCCATCTCCTCTTGACCTTCCAGCTGCAGAGCTGTGCTCGCGATCCTTCTCAGCACGCCCGTCTCCCCCCCCACAGGAATGTGCTATTTGTACATAAACAGTACTGATAAGAACATGTCTGCACAAGGACAGCTTTTCTGTCCAGTAACACAATACTATCAGGGGAGCTGTGCAGGAAGCAGGACAAGATTAGTCATTAAATTCTAGGTTTGAGTTCAGTAGGGGGGAATTCCTGATTGTCGATGGGTCAGTGATGCACTCAGTGTGTGAGCCCCAAACATACTGTAGGGGTTTACAATGATCATCATGTGGTTACTATTTTAAGAAGAACTGCTTAATGAAACTTAATGAAGCATCTGTCTGGTATTAGTTCAAAGCATTTTCTCCAATTCATTTTGGCACAAGATATTTAAATAGTTAAATCACTGGGTCAATGTAACACAATACTGGAATAATATAACCAAGTATCAAGCTGGAAGTTGGAGCCTGTACTGAGGAGTCATCTATATTGTACCATTATACATATATTAGGGCTGTCAATCAATAAAATATTTAATTACGATTAATCGCAAATTAATGACACATTTTCTTATCTGTTCAAAATGCACCTTAAAGGGAGATTTGTCAAGTATTTAATACTCTTATCAACATGGTTGCAAATGTATGCATATATTTAGTATTGGAAATCAATAACAACACAAAACAATGACAAATATTGTCCAGAAACCCTCACAGGTACTGCATTTAGCATAAAAAAATATGCTCAAATCATAACATGGCAAACTCAGCAGCTGTCAGTGTGCTGACTTGACTATGACTTGCCCCAAACTGCATGTGATTATCATAAAGCGGGCATGTCTGTAAAGGGTAGAACCTATTTTCATTCATATATCTTGAGGTCAGAGGTCAAGAGACCTCTTTGAAAATGGCCATGACAGTTTTTCCTTGCCAACATTTAGCACAAATTCACTGTGACTTACATGAAATGTGTAACTGAAATGTCCACTTAAGAGATGAAAAGAAGAAAGAAGAAATAGCGGCAGGTGAAAACATGAGGAGACTGTAATGTTTACCAAATGAATACATGAAACAAACATAAATGCTATATTTCTATCAAATGTTCTACATTGCTAGTTGTACAAAATCCAGTTATTATTAACAATCAGTAACAAATAACAATATATAGCTAGAGTGTAACAGTTCACAACCATAACACATTTATTTGGGGTAAATCAGCAAAGAGTAATACAAAAAAATAACACTAACACTGCATCAAAACAACTCCTTGTCATGTATTCTATCCATGGGTACTGGGTCAATTTAACACAGTATTGCTAAACTGACCCTATTTGGGTCAAAATAGCAAATTGGGTCAATGTTAACTCAGTGACTTTTGGTGTATAGCAGTTTTTTTCTTGAATAATTATTGCAACAGTGACATACAAACTAAAAGCAGGTTTCCAAGAAATGATGTCAGTCATATGACGGACAGACAGTTTTTTGCTTTGTCGGCACTCTGCAGAGACAACACACAACCCTTACCCGTCAATTATTGACCAGTGGTTTACTCGAAAATGATAAGAGACAGAGTCAGAGTGAGCGGCAGCTGGATGTAACTACTTAGTCATGGATGCCTGCGTCAATCATCCATGAAGCAACAGGTGGGGACGAACCGGTCTCCATGGAAACAGGACGTAGACGCTGACTCATTGATTAAAATGGATAAACCTTCAACTTCCCTTCAAAATAGGAAATGTCGCCCATTACCACAAACATCCCGCCTATTCTCTTAACATCCCCAGGATCTCGTTCCTACGAGGCACAAATCTCCAAAGTAAGTCATTACATAAGGGTGTCGGATTACATGCAAACATGCAGCCAGGCCACACAATGGCTGCATTTTCATTTTGCCACTGTGCTGAACAGACAGCTGGCCATTGCCATACCAAGAAATAATGAATGAACAGCAGTTATGACTGAAATCTGCAACATTTGACTGAAAGCATTCCTTATTTTTTTATTCAAAATGCAACTGTGCTGGTTCAATCAAAGTTTTTCATGACAATAACTGCAGGGTTCTCACTTTTCAGTGGCTCCCTATTTTATAAGACCAGCTACCCCTTAGAAAAGTGTCAAGTGTGCTATTAGTTTACTTCTTTAAACTTAAAATAAGGGAGTATGCTTTCAGTTTACCTTTCATGTACTTATCAGAGATACACTTCTACTACACAAAATTATACTTAAGTTTACTTGGCTTATACCGACAAGTATACAGAAAAGTCTAAGTGTACTTGGCAAGTATACAGAAAAGTCCAAGTATACTTGGCTTATATTGAAAAGTTTACAGAAAAGTATAAGTATATTTGGCCAAGTACTATACATTCACTTATAGAAAACTTACAAGTATACTTGCAGTAAAAACTATTAAACTAGTAGTTTATGAAGAGTATACTTTAAAGTGTACTAAAAAGTGGGCTATAAATATATAACAAGTAAAGTATCAGTATACCTATAAGTTCACTTGTAGCATAGTTCATATTACAATTGCAGTGCAAAATACAATTTGGATGTAAACTAGTTGTTTACTCAAAGTTTTACTACTCTTACATTTAAAGTATACTTAAAAGTATACTTTTATCAACTAAAAAGTGGGCCAATTTAGTCCCAAGAAGTATTCAAGTAGTAAACTTACAAGTATACTACTAGTACACTGATATTGGTATACTTATTACATAAAATTTACTTAGGAATATACTTGAACTATACTTAAGTTTACTTCATGAAATACACTTGAAGTATACTTCTTTTTTTGTAAGGCACAGCAGAGGGGGGCAGTATAGAGCAGGTGTTAAGGGTAAAGGCCGGTAAAGGCAGGTAAAGGCAGCAGGGTTAGTGTCAGGTGAGGCGCTATCACTGCTATCCAGACCTTTGCACTCCTCCCCTCAGTGTAGGTTTGACCAGTTGCTGTCCTTTGATGTGTAATGTTGCCTTTCTGATGTGGGTTAGTTTTGGGTGATTAAATGTGTGTATGTGTGTGTGTGTGTGTGTGAGGCAGAGAAAGAGAGACAGAGAGAGAGAGAGAGAGAGAGAGAGAGAGAGAGACATCCAGTGGAGGACGGAAAGTAGGTTTGTGGGAATTTGAAAGCATGGGTGTGGGTGTAAATGTGGGTGTATGTGTTCTCGGAATCAGTTCTCTTATCGGCAGCAGGGGAGCCAGAAACATTAAAGGTGTTGTGACTGCTTTCCTAAACAATGCCTTATAGAGAAAATAAACCATGCATTCCCACATGCTGGTAAAAAAAAGTGTCCAACTGTTATCTCCACACAGCACACTGACTGGGTAGGAAATAACAGGTCTGCATGCTGCACCCCTCTCTGCTCCGCTGTTACCTTCCCCTCACTCTGCTATTTCAGTTTACCTCTTTACATCTCTTTGTCTCGCTCTCCTTCTGTCCCTTTGACTTCATTTGTCTTTCCTTTGTCCAGAGAACTAGTGCAGGTGTTGAGGTAGTAACAGCTCTGCCTTTGTGCGTACCTATCAGTGAGACCTTTCCTCCCCCTCTGAGGCTACAACCCCCGTTGTTAAACCTGTCTACCTGGTTTACCTTTTCCTCCAAACATGCTTGTGCAGTGGATTGAAACAGCGCTTGACTGCAGCTGGCACGTGGCTGTGACCATTTAATTTTTGTAGTAGTTTTGATGAATATACTGTCACACAGAGACGGCAACAGTAGGTGGAGTCGACGGAGGTGGAGTTAGTATTAACAGATGACATTGGCTCCTCTCGTCGGCTTTAAAAGCTGCAGAAAGTTAAACGGACCGTGAAGCGAGTTGAGGCCGACTTCTCTGAGGGGAAAACTGGAGGAAGTCACGACACAAAAAAAGGCTATATGATAAATATTAAAGTATTACATGACAAAAATATCTGTTTAAGGACTAAATTGTCAAAACTGAGTTACATTTTCATTTTAGAGGACACAAAACTTTACATATATAATAATTTCCAATATATGTAAATACACATATACATATACAGTATTATCTGCAAACAAAATTACAACATCTTTGTATAATATTTCTTATTATCCATGTCAGTGGGCTGTCAATCAAGTCAAATATTTAATCTCGATTAATCACATGATTAATTGCGATTAATCGCAAATTAATTGCACATTTTTTATCTGTTAAAAATGTACCTTAAAGTGGCAGTAGGCAGTATATTTTTGGCATCGTTGAGCAAAAATTCCATAATAACCTTTCAGCATATTGTAATTCAAGTGTTCTGAGAGAAATCTAGACTTCTGCACCTCTGCATGGCTCTGTTTTCAGGATTCAAAAAATCTAGCCCGTGACGGGAGACTTTGACCAATCACAGGTCATTTCATTGAGAGAGCATTCCTATTGGCTGTGCTCCTATCATGTGACCGGAACTTGGAGTTCCTTCACCAGATTTTACAATGGTGGTGGCGTCACAAACTTTCTCATTTTACAGCTAAACAGTGCACTACAAGATGATTCTGAAAACATTTGAGGTGAGAAATAGGCATTAACGTAACGTAACGTAATATTGATAAATAAACTTGAAGTATACTACTTTTTCGTAAGAGGGCTGACAATGTAAACAATTAATATTTCCAAACAACAACAAAAGCAGCAGCATCTGCAGAACACTGATGGAAGACAAAACACTGTTACACCTCTCAGCTTCTATAATCAGTGTGTGAACTTAGTCTTAACAAACCCTGATATTTTTTTAAGATACGGTTGAAATGTAAAGTTGTGAAAGGCACTTCTATGTGTTCATGACTGGGTGTGACTGCGTGACCACACGGACCAGGCATAGACCCGTATCAATAATTGACGCCGTTAGCAGAGGGACCACAAAAGGTGTTGAAGTATCAGCAGCAGTCATGTGATAGTTTACACAGCACTCTCACACGGAAGGTTGCATGCGCACAAGCATGCAAAGACTCATTCAAACACCGGACAAACACAGTGTTCATCCATTTCATTAAACATCAATTCAATTCAATTTCATATGCTTTATTGGCATGAATGGGGACAGTATTGCCAAAGCGTCAAGTAATAATGTGATTATAAAGACAAAGAGCAAGGTACACTTCATAAAATCAAGAAAACATCAGAAATAGCACTTAAGGGACAAAAATTGCTTGTTAACAGCGACACCTGTGGCCGTTAAGTCAACGAAAGTCAGTGTCCTGTCGCTTGTGCTTGTGCTTGCTCTACATAGACATGAACGAGCATCGGTCAAAACAGTGAGGCGACACACATCAGCTAAAAGCACAATATCACTCTATATTTCACCTGCTTGGCAGTAATGTTAGCTGACCAGACCAAGGTCTCTCCATGAATCAATGCTGATCCTAGTGTTGGCTCCCGACCGTGGTCAGAAGGAACAGGGGACACACCGGAGTTTTGGTTGGAGACGATAACGTTACTTGCTCCGTCTAGCCACGTCTATTCACACAGCAGCAGGAAATGACACAGGAAACCTCTGTTGGTTCCTGCATGGGACACCGACCTGCAATGATTTATAAGAGTGTAAGTGTAAGAAGTTACAAACTGTACCTTTAATAATTAACCACTCCTCTGTGTGTATGTGTGTGTGTGTGTGTGTTTAATCTGTGTGTGTTAATTAAAATTAATGCACAGTTGTAATCAATCTTTAATAATATATTTTATATAATTAAAGCCTTTAATGTACTTTAAATTTTGTTGCTAATACTGCAGTCCTTGATATTAGTGCATGCAGCCAAGTTACGTCTGATTTGCGGGTAAAACATTATTTGTTCTCACTTAAAGTCCATCCATCCATCCATCCATCCATCCATCCATCTCAGTGATGCAAGTCCCCTCTTGGCAAATTTTTTAAAAACATGTAAAAAGCACATTTGCAGTACTATTCTGAGAAAAGACCTTAATATTAAAAAAAAATTTGCAAATACCATGAATGAAATGAAATTGATGCAAATTATAATGAAGGTAAATCGACTGCTCATGGGGATTCCCTTGATCTTTAGAATTTGAATGTGATGTCCCTTACTTGATGAAACAGGATATGAAGGCAAAATGGCAAGTTACATAATTTTGTTACACAATGAAGTCCAGCCTCTCGAGCTGACTCATGAATCATGTTTGTCTTGCGTTGCTCCTCAAACCCTAACTGCATGTGGTGATATTGACTCTAACAACCCCCCCAAACAAAATTCCACTCCCCTTCCATCACGTCACTCAACAAATTAACCCAGCATCAACACATATGAATCCTGTGGAGAGAGCAAATGTGTACGCTCATCTAGCCTCCTGTTATTACTCTAAGCAACTCTAAGCAACAAGTCCCGTCAGCTATGAGAATCTTTCTGAATCTCAACAGGAAAATGACCCTAAAGGATGCAAAACTTTGGCCCCGCAGTTCAGACCTGGCATGAACATGCTTCCTGAGTGATCCAAAACACAAGTGGACAGCCTTAAGTACGTCTGTTCACACCTGGCATTAGAATGCGTCTCCACATGTGTCTTGAGTGGCCACTCTCACTTCACCGCTCTACATGCAAATAAACACGTAGTAGTATGGCTAGTAGAAGCATCATATTACATGAATGTCAGTAATAATATAATACATATACGTGAATTTGGGCACATTTTATTAACATCACATTAAAAGGTTATTGTACCGGTGGTCCCCGGGGACAACAGCGGTGTACAGAGCTTCAGAGAGCCAGGGATGAGAGCGAGCAAGCGGGCGGGTATCAGCTCCATGCAAAGCACCGGAACAAAAACACAGACACATCTCCGACAGTATGATAAGAATGCACTTTGCGTGCCTAGTCTGTAGATTATGTAACCTATAGATAAGATGTATTTTAATAAATACAGTTGTACCAACAGAATACAGTAGAGCATAGAAGCCGTTTCCTGGTGTGAGGCAGACAAGCACTTCCGTCTGCCTGCCTGTTCACATGAGGAGCGCAGACACCCCGCGGATCCCATCAGTTGAGTAGGCGGTCCTTGATGTGGCCCAGGACACATTCACACTGCTAAAAGAATTGCGACCATGTGTGGCCCAGACCACCTCTGAATGTATGCTCTCAATGCGTCCACAATGCGTCTTGAGTGCGTTCACACCTGTACTCAGAGCTGTCCTATTGTGATCCGATCACTGAGGATGCATCTTAATACCAGGTCTGAACAGGGCCTTTTAGTTTTGACACACCCAAACTCACACATTTTAGTACATTGGACTACATTGGACTAACAGGACAGAGAAGTTGAGTGATCAAACTGCTTATCTCGGGTGGACTACTTTGGTCAAACGCTATTATTTTGTGTGTTTGTGTCTGCGTGCATGCATTCTTCAGAGTTTACATGTGTATGCACATGTGGTTTCAGGTGCCACAGAGGTTATAAGAACGGGACGACAGACTTCAAAGACAATTCGCCTGTTCAAACAATAGGTTAGATAATACCTATAGTTCAGCAAAGCGGGTTTCCCCTCCGAATGCCACCCCCTACTGTGTGTTCACACACACACGCACACATAACACACTGCGACCACTCCCTGAGGGGCCCTTTCCTTGTGGTTCAGGTCACTCCTAATTCACTCCAAATGTCTGGCTGAATTATTGAAACGGGTGTGGTAATTCCATGGAAGTAAGCAGTTATGCAATAAATGATAAGATAAAAAAAAACAAATACAATAGAATAGGACAGAAAGGTGGTAGGTATTTGATTACCTTATATTTATATAAGGTATTTGACTGGTATCTGACTTTATTTAATATTACAAAAAGAACTGATTAAAGCTTCAGTGGGCAGAATTGTTTTGGCATCATTGGGAAAAAGTTCCATAATAACCTTTCAGCATATTGTAATTCAAGTGTTCTGAGAGAAAACTAGACTTCTGCACCTCCTCATGGCTCTGTTTTCAGGCTTTAGAAAATCTAGCCCATGACGGGAGACTTTGGCCAATCACAGATCATTTCAGAGAGAGAGAGCGTTTCTATTGGCTGTGCTCCGGCTGGTGGGCGGTGCTTGGTATTTCATCAACTGTTATCAACATGGCTGCCGTAATTTTTTTTTTCGGATTACCTGTCTCATGCAATACTGTGAGGATATAGTGAACATTTTATAAAGACTTTTTTTTATCACATTTGCTCCATTTCTACCCACTGCAGCTTTAACAGTAAGAAAATAACCATAAGTTATTCATGACGTACACCTCATTATTCTAAATGTCTTAAAGCAAGACCAGATTTCACAGGGCATCCCAGGACTTACTGTCAGTAACTGTACGTTTCATCCTGGGCCAACATGGATGTGAGTACAGCACAGCAGCACACAGACCTTTACCAGCAAACGCATGCATCTGAAAACGATTCAACATCCACTTTTTCAATTTTTCCTTTGCTTTATTTAAAGTCACCCAAGGCTTCACGTCCAAAGCTTTGACCTTGAAGATGAAAGGTCAAACAGCAAACAAGTCTGCTAAGTTAAAATACCTCCTTTTCAGCCAGCTTCTGAGAGCAACATTATGGGTTGTGGATAGAAGACAAGTGTGGAATTGGACACCTCACATTCTTCCCTGAAGCCCATAAATCTGGCTCTCCCTCCACACTGAAGCTCTTGTTTGGCTCCGACTCTCTTTTTTTATTACGCTTTCACTTCATTCCACTCCCACTGCTTATCCCATAATCCGTGCTTGTATTCCCAACCTTATTGTTTGCATGAGACAGTTTGTGAAGGCTCTCTCTCTCTTTCTTGAGCCTTGCAGTTTTCTTTCTCTTTATGGCGCTCTGTAGCACCCCCTATTGCCTTGCTAAAACCTCTTGTCTTTAAAGGAATAGGCTGATATTTTTGGGAAATATGCATTCCCTTTTTAGTGGAGGGTTGGATGAGAAAATCTATACAATTCTCATAGCTGTCTGATAAATGTGAAGCTACAGCCAGAGGACTGTCAGTAGCTTACCATAAAGTCTGGAAACAGCGGTTTAGGCAACAAAACTACAACTTTTTTTAGGTTTAGGCAAAAAAAACTAAAAACAGGTCTAGGTAATAACACTCCAACTTCTTTAGGTTTAGGCAACACAACTACAACTTCTTTAAGTTTTGGCAATATAAGTACAACTTCTATAGGTTTAGGCAACAAAACTACAACTTCTTTAGGTTTAGGCAAAACAAACACTTAAGTTTAGGGACAAATATTGTGTTTTGGGTTAAACTAACTACTAACACAAAGACAACTACACATTGTTGGTTTCACACCAGATGCAAACTCTGGTCTCCTGGGTGAAAACCCTGTGTTTTCCCCGACCTCTTCCCCTAATGGAGTTTCACACTGTCTATACTACAGCACCTGACTTCCGCTTCTGCTCCTGTCATAATTACTCAGGTCGCTAGAGGTCATTGTCGTGTTCTTTTATACCTTCTTTTGGTGATCTACCACGTGAATAGATGATAAACCTACTAGTGGGTGTAGCAGGCCCCTACTTACCCACATGTATGGGGCTTATAGCGACTGATAACACCTATTTAATGGCCTGACAACAGTCTAATCGGCTGGGTACAATTCTTTACCTTTGGACAGAGCGAGGCTAGCTTTATCCGAAAAGTGCTGTTATGTTATTTATTTATGCTGGTTACGTTGTTACATTACTTTGTCACGTCATTATTTTAACACAAGCCATGATCTTTTTTCAACCTTGACCAAATAGCTAGATTTGTTGCCTATACCTAATTATTTGTTGCACAACGTTAACCACGTGGCATTGTGCATTTCTGCACGCGTGATACGACGCTGATATGACACATATTTCTGAAAACGTATTTTTGGTTCAGAAATGTTGACATTAAACGTATCCTCCTTTAATTTTTTTGCATTTAAAAAAAATGCATGTACAGTAAAGTGATGGTAAGATCATCTTTTCCCGAATTGTTTTCATCTAACGGAACTTTTGCTTAACTTCTTTACTTCCTCAGCCCTCCTCCAAACTCACCTTCACCGCCCATCCTGTTGCTATGCCACCCTCCTGCAACCCCCCCTTCCTTTCCCTATCTGCACGGCTCCACACTCCCACAGTCTCTCTCTTCCATCCCTAATGACTTTCTCTCCCTTTCCTTGTCTTCCTTTGCTCTGTTTGCCCATTTTGGCGCATTCCAATCCTCTGCCATCATACCTGCTTTTCACACAGGCCCTGCAGTCCACCAGTTTTCTTCTCTGCAGTAAACCAAGTTTTGGACAAAGACTCTTTGGTGTTACTCTGGACTCTTTACCCGCTGTTCCCAGCTACTGCACAGAGTGAAAAAGCATAAAAAGTGGATGGAAATGCCAGTAAACTTGGTTTATTGCCGCATTTATCAGATTTTGCGCATGCTCATTTATCCCATGGTGCACATTCTGTTGCTTGCGATTGTTTCGCTTGTGGGCACATTTTCGTGGCTTTGACCAGCGCCAAAGTCACACACAGTAGCCCTTTATGAGTCACTGGTGGTCAGAACAGGAAGCACGAATCCAGATTTGAGGGATAGATTTTGAGATGCTCAGATGATTTTTTTTGTACCACTTCTTTTTTTTTTTTTTTTTCCTAACTGAGGAGTAGCCATGAGGGAGTGAGTCACGTCAGCTTTATTTCCCTTTTCGGGAGTGCCTGCACCATTATGTTCCTCTCTTTATTGTTCTGCTCTCACCGTGCCAGTCTACATCTTTGCTTACTTTGGAAGGTGTTAAAAGCCTAATTGCATAACCACATCGCCAGTTATGTTTTTGGGGATGAATGTAGCGTGTGGGATGCCAATATCCAAGCTTTTTATGCTTGAGAAATTGGTAATGTTTTTCAAATACTGGCTTAATTGTGATGTTTGAAAAACCATGCCTTTGACCTAACATGAACCAGAAGTGCTAATAGCACTTAAACACAGTGAACACCTCAAAGGCCAAATATCGTCTGTTTGATCACGCTAGTGATCTAAAACCACAAAGAAATACAGGTTATCGGTGTAACTTATCTTACTGTACCGGTGCCACACCTAGTAGGAGTACAACAGCAGTCGGATTAGCCTTTACCCCTCTGTTTATGTTAATTCTCTGATCTCTTTTGTTGCACCAGATGGCATATATAACATATGACAGAGTGAAATCCAATCACCTGTATCCAAAGAATCACAGGGAATTCAGCTCTGATCGTGATCTTCCAATTTCCCGAGCTTTCGCCATACATTAAAGGTTCCATATCCTGCTCATTTTTAGGTATAAACATGTATTTTATGTTTCTAATAGAACATGTTTACATGCTGTAATGTTCAAAAAACTTTTATTTTCCTCATACTGTCTGCCTGAACATACCTGTATTTAACCTCTGTCTGAAACACTCCGTTTTAGTGCATTTCAACGAAATTGCAACGGAATTGCAACGAAATTGCGCTGCTAGGCAACAGCTTGGGTCCATGTTTACTTCCTGTCAGCTGATGTTATTTACATACACTGCAACAGGAAATAAACTAGGACACATTTAGAATGTTTATGTTTAAAACCGTGTAATGGTCTAAATATTATATATTTGTGACATCACAAATGGACAGAAATCCTAACGGCTTGTTTCAAACGCACAATTTCTGAATACGGGCTGTGTGTATTTCTCCATATATTAAGCGTTTTGATAGTTTAACAGTATTTATATAGCACTTAAACCTGCTTTATAATATAAAAGACATGAAAATCTCACTTTTTATAACATGGGACCTTTAAGACAATGGAGTGGAGGCGCTGCTGGGTCTTTGTGGTAATCACATACTGGTGCTCTTTGGATGAACAGAAATATTTATGAAATATCACTTCAGGAACAATAGAAATTTGTATTGTAACATATTGAACTATTGAAGGGTAAGGTCGTTTTGTAGTCAATATGGGTTTTTAGGCATAGAAAAATGTGGATCAGACTATAGTTATAGATTGAGGAGTTCATCATGTGTAGACTTACATAAGAAAGTATTAGGTTTGCCTTGACTTAGTAGTCACATTATGTCATATTTATCTTTGTTTTAATCATTTATGTTTACCTCTCATCTCCCCTTCCCTCCCCTTCTTTCCCTTTCTTTTCCCCCTCCCCCTTTTTTCCTTTTTTTCTCCTCTCTATTGATGATGTGTCGTTTCTTTGTTTTTCGACCAATAGGCTTGCACATTGATGGAGAACCACCCTCCCACTGTACTGATAGTCGTGTAACACGATATAGGTGTGTAACCTACTGCTGAATGCTGACAATGACCCTGATGAAGACCTATGTTGGTCCCAACGCGTAGGTCATTTTAAACAATTATTGCCAAAGTAAAATAAAGGCATTTTAATTTTGTTCAAACACTACAGTGGACCTTGGGTTATTTTTGAGGGAGACTTGCATTTTGTACTTTTTGGAGACTATATTCCATCCATGCAATGTGCCCTTCACAAGATTGAATTTTCAGCATAATTTAGTTTGCCACACAGCTGCGATGCATTCCTCACACTGCAGCAAACAAACAAAACCATCCTCAAAGTCATGTAACATGTTTGGATTGAAATAATTGGGTGCATGCTGCTACTGACTTTGAAGCACATTTCCAAAATTAAGTCTCTCTTGTTGTCTTGTGCCTCATTCCATTTCCAAAGTGGAGCTATGTGCTTTTATGGTGAACAGACTGAGAGCTCTACTTGACCTTTCTGGCATTGTTCTCATAACTCTTGATATCCTCGTCTCTCTCAGTGAGGAGGATTTGTAAGAAAGTATGCCTCTGCAACCCAGCACTCAACCTTTATAGTTTTTAGGGGACTACGCACAGAATCTTCATATCTTTATTGTCACAATGGAATGTCTCACCAGTTTGTGTTCTCCATACTCCATACTTTTCTAAATCATTAGAAAACATAAAATATGTTTGTGCTGTCACACATTCACTGGCATCGGAGTAGAGGTGTGGTTTACGCAAAAGGAAAATAAAGTTTTAGTTGGCTTTGAAAACTGATAATATCATTTGGCCTATTTGCTTACCACTCTCATGTCTGTACGCAAAATATGAAGCTAATTAACATGTTCTATCTTGTTTAGAGTCTTGTCACCACCATGATGTTGCAACGCAACCAGCGGAGCCTCCAGGAAGTCACGGCACCCCCAATAAAACCCCAACTGGTTGTTTTAACACTTTGTTTTGTTTTTTTACTGATTAAACAATTAAGATATGGTGTGTTAATTAATGAGCTTCAGAGGTGCTGGTTGACAAACTTTTAAAACTGGACAGAGCTGATTCCCTTCCAGTCGTTGAGCAAAGCTAAGCTAGCTGTTCTTTTAAAAGCTCCAAAATAAGCTTCATGTATGCATATTTTTCCTTTATTTTCAACCAACATATTTAAAACATGGTATATTTGGGGTTTGTCACAGCCATCTGCGTAGTGCTGGTATGAAACGCACCGGGCGTTCCGTTAACTACAATGTAAACCCCTCCATGGCAACTGTAAACGCTCCGAGAAAGTGCGCCAGGAGTGTGGTGACTTTGTTTAAAGAGCAAAAAGACGGGTGGGAGGGTAGGTGGATGGGTCCAACAAACACAAGGCTTTCACCCAGGAGACCGCTCTTCGCGTCCCGTGCATCACGTTACAATCAGGTTCACAACGTTCAGTGCCATTTCCGCTGTACAAACGTAGCAGTTTTAAGCCCAACCATGTAGTTCTTTCCTAAACCTAACTATAGTGGTTTTATTGCCTAAACCTAAAGTGACGTCAAGGGGAATGACAAAGTGGCGGTAGTGACAAGTTGGGATGAGAACGTGTTGGCTATTTCAAATAGTACCACTACTGGTGTCTTCTGTACATCAAACTTTAGATATATATATATATATATCACCTCACCCACTATCATAATACATACTCAATACCATAATGCAAAGTACGAAAGATAAGATATGGTCCAAATTATTATGTAATTGTGTTCTTGTCCACGCCCTGAAAAGGGTTAGGCAAAAACTGGCCTTTTTTAACATTAGGCAACAAAACTACTTTTTGTTGCATTAGGTTTAAGAACACGGGACACAAACACAGGTCTCCTGGATGAAAGTCCCTAAACAGACTTTGATCAACATGTAGCTCTGTTGAACTTGGCAATTCGTTTGTCCACCACAACAAAGGATCCTAATTGACATTTCATTGACATTGTTAAGATATTGTGGTCATTTCATGTATTTCTGTGAGATCAGGCTGCTTTTTATGCACCCTGGGCATGGAATGAGCTACAAAATATCAGTCAATATATCTTAGAAGTACTCCCTTCTTTGAAAACCCTTTCAAGGTCTTTTACAAACTGCTTTGAAGGAAACATGTTGCAGTTTTACATAATCCTTGACTCAGGTGGAATGTGTGTGGGATATTGCTGGCATGGCCTGTATTGTGTTGCCTTTATGTATTGAATATGTTCTAACATGTGAAATTGCTTTATGCTGCCGTCTTGACCACGACTCCCTTGAAGAAGAGATCTTGTATCTCACTGGGAACTTCCTGGCTAAATACAGGATGAATAAAATAAAAAAAAGAAAATGCCACCCACATTAAGTGGCCTCCATTTTGTCTTTCTACCCAAATTACCCCACATCACACCAACATGATGAGGGCCTCACTCAGCAGTCAAACATTAGAGTAGGCCCAACTTAAACACTGCAATCGGGCTTGTATATCATACACTTTTGTGTGAGTTTAAACACAGACACACCCAGCTGCATACAAAGCAAGCAAGACCCAAGAAGTATACCTCAAGTTTATTTTATGAAATAAACTTAAGCATAGTTCAAGTCCATAGTCCCAAGTATACTTTATGTAATAAGTATACTAATATGAATGTACTAGTAGTATACTTGTAAGTATACTACTTCAATACTTGTTAGGACTAAATTGGCCCACTTTTTAGTTTATAAAAGTATAATTTTAAGTATACTTAAATATAAGAGTAGTAAGCTTTGAGTACACAGCTACATGTAGTTTACATTCAAGTTGTATTTTGTACTGCAAATATAATGTGAATTATACTACATAGGAACTTATAAGTTAGTTTACTAGTTTTATACTTGTGGCCCACTTTTTAGTTTATTAAAGTACACTTTAAAGTATACTCTCAGTAAACTACTACTTTAATAGTTTTTAGTATACTTGTAAGTTGTCTTTAAGTGGACTTATAGTACTTAGCCAAATATACTTTTACTTTTAAGTATACTTGAACATTTCTGTATACTTGCCAAGTACACTTAGACTTTTCTGTATACTTGTCGGTATAAGCCAAGTATACTTACTTACAAGTGTATATCTGATAAGTACATAAAAATAAACTGAAAGCATACTCCCTAATTTTAAATTAAAAAAATATACTAATAGCACACCTAAATAAACTTTTTTTTTGTAAGGGGTAGCTGGTCTTATAGAATAGGGAGCCACTGAAAAGTGGGAACCCTGCAGTTATTTTCATGAAAAACTCTAATTGAACCAGCACAGTTGTAAACAGTAAACTAAAAGTATACTCTCTTATTTTAAGTTTAAACAAAGTATACTAATAGCACACTTGAATAAATTTCTTTTTTTTGTAAGGGACATGAATATGTATACTTGTATACTGTGGGTTGCTATATAAAAATGGTTTGCTTGAAGAGAAGATAAGAGGAAAAAGTGAAAAACCCCTTTGACATGTTTTTGTTTTTTGTATTCGCATTCCTGTTCACTAATACAGCCCACCTTTGACGGACCCACCCATCGCTTCCAAGATCACACAGTGATAAAAACTGTGTGAAAAGTGAGATTGCACACAGCCTCCTACACTCTATTACTAATCTTCTGTCTGCTGGCCAAAGGCTGTCTGCAGTATAATGTTGCATAAAAATACCTTGCTGTTAGCGGCATATCCTTGTCTCCCAGAACTTGTTCTGATGCTAATCCCTTTCTTTGTACCATACATGCTGTTTAGACCTGCTGAATGGCATATTGTATTACTAAGGTCCAATAAGGCTACAACACTACTACCAGTTCACAAGAGGAATAGATTACATATAAATCCCATAGACCTCGAAGTGGAGATATAGTAGAAGGAGGGGGGAGGAATGTCACTGTTTGAGTGTCCAAAGATTTGATCTGCATCTGTCTTGACTGCAGCAGCTTATGACCAAAGCTCATGGTTTCCAGGGGGGAAGCTGTAATGCCACAAACTAATAAATCTTTCTGTTGAACACTTGATAATGAGCTCTTTTGTGAATGTCTCAAAGGGCAGCTTAAAGGAAGTGATTTACAACCGCATTAGAGTAAACATCTACATTGCTGTCTGTAAGAGTGTTGGCTTGTGTTCGACGGTCTCAGTAAATACGGGTGCATGCATGTTAAACTTAATTTATAATGAATGTCCCATTGAGACCTCAATGGCAGCAGCATGAGCATATCTCCATAACCCATTATAGATAGTAGGCTATACTAGATAAATTGTATATATAATGTTTTTGTCCTGTTATGAAAGGAGAAACAAGCTCTGTTCTGAGAAACCAATTTGAAATTTCAGCCATGCCAGCAGCGTGGCTCAAGGGATGGCAGTGTCGGTCTTTTGGTCAGTTTGTTGGTCCACCACTTTGGCGAAGACTGAAATATCTCAAAGACTATTGAATGACTTGCCATGACGTGTTGTACAGACATTCATGTTCCCCAGAGGATGAAACCTACTGACTTTGACCCATGACTTTTCCTCTATAGTGCCACCATGAGGTTGACATTTTTAGTTTTTAGCCATAATAGCAGTGTGGCTCCAGGGATGGCAATGTCAGTTGTTGGCTGGTTGGTTGGTAGGTAGGTTGGTCCAACACTTTGGCCAAAACTGATATGTCTTGTCGACTGTTGGATGTATTGTCATAACATTTGGTTGAGATATCCATATATAGTGTCAAGAGGATAAATTTGATTAACTTTGATGATTCCCTGACTTTTCATCTGCGCCATCATCAAGTCAAACTTTTAATTTGAGCAGTACTTTGACATGGTATGACGAACCTCCACATTTAATGACATTCCATGTTTAGTGCTAATTAGCAAATGTTAGCATGCTAATGTGCTAAAGTAAGACAGTGAACCTGGTAAATACTGTATTATACCTGCTTTGCATCAGCATATTAGCATTGTCATTGTAAGCATGTTAGCTTGCTAGCATGTCAGTAGACTCTTAGTTGTGTTACTTTTTGAGCGAGGTGTTCAATGTGAGTTTTGTATAACAAAATACATATTTACAATGCTGTACTGTATCAGTTACATCTCCATGGAGGGCATGGATGGGAGTAGGTCCTGTGCTCTTGTGAATTGCATCCATTTCTGTCTTTTTTGTGTTTGGAACCAGCTTTTTACCAATGACAGATGTCTGGATTTAATTAAAAACAGACAGCAATCTGGAGAAGGATCTGGTTTGCAGTAGAGCTGATGGCATACAAGATTGTGTCATCAGCATAAAAATAGAGTTGGGAAATGAATGTTATTTATGTTTTGAGTAAATAGCAAGGGACCTACTACTGATCCCTGTGGGACACCTCTGTCAACCATCTGAGGATGTGATTTCAAACCATCAGCTACGACTGCTTGAAACTATTCTCGAAAGATATGATTTGAACAAGCTGTAAGCAGAATGCACATGGCTGTGTTCCAAAACGTGTGCTGTCCATGCCAATATTGCATTGTGACATGCAGAAAAGAACATTGAGTGTGGTGGAGTGTGTTTGTGTGGGGGAACACTGAGTGGATTTAAGACAGTCTGCATGGGAGGGCTAGCAACGGCTGCTGAATTGGACAGTTAACTAAAAAAAGTGTGACTTAAAAATGCTGTTGGCTGTGACTTTAGCCTTACGTGGCTGTGTCTCAGTTCCAACTACATTATGTCTCTCCCTCCTCACTGCATAAGTTGCATTTTATCTGCAGACATGTCCATGTAGCTAGACATTACCACCATAAGACGGGATAAGGATTGTTTTTTAGGAGTGGATGCAGATATGTTTGTGTGTTTTACAGATTTAACCTCACACGTGTAATTACAGATAGGCCACACACATCATTTATTCAGACTCCAGGCACTTGCAGAGGAAGTGAAACAAACACACACAAGTACACCCACTATCCTCATAAAGTAACATAATATATTATGTCCATTGCCCAAATTCCCACATAGGCTACTCCTCTTCCCCCTTATAGGTTTCACCAAACCTCTAAAACATTTTGTCATTCAGCTATGACATGAGGATGAGCTAAAGTTAGGCTTTTATCACTGTGATAAATACCACTTGTTGAGGTAAGTGTCACTTATCCCTACTAGGTTCTAAAATCCTCCTCTGACATTCCCACTGCAACCCAAAACACTCCCTTTTCCAGGCTTGACTCCAGTGTTTTTCCTGTTACTTTTCTTTTCCGTGCCCTTTCTCAGCACCACTGAGCCTTTTGGATGTAAGGTAGTGGTATTTGAAACACACTGCTAGTATTGTTCTGGGGCTCCATGGGGGTGATCGCGTCTCAGTTTATGATGCTTAGGAGAGCTGCACTTTTAACTACTGAAGTCTGACTTATTATAGGTTTTACAACAAAGTAGACAGTGAGGGAGGGAGAAGGAGTTCTTGTTTCAAGACTTGTTTCACTCCATGTATTGTTTAGTATTGTGTCAATTTATGTGTCTATCTTTCTATTTTTGCCATATAAACATATAATACGTTATTTGAACAAGCAGCCCGGTGGGTCTCATACCGACGATAAAAGGTGCCTTGTGCATCGGTATCGGACGCCGACGGCAGTGACAAAGCATCGGTATTTGACACCCTGGGAATGAGAATGGACTGGGCTAATACTGTTAGCTCTGTCAGCACTGTTCCCATTGTTGGCCGGACCGCAGAGGGCCAGCCCTACAAATGCAAAAGTCTGTCACTGAGTGAGTGAGTGACTGACTGACTGAGTGATGAAGTTACATGATTGGTCGGTCAAGTGTTGGAGTTTCCTCATTGGCCGTTGCTCTTTCAAAATGAAAAGGTGGACAACAGTCTTTTATGCAAATGAGCACGTCCAGCGTAACACGTCCGGCTCGTGAAATTTGGATCAAGCTGTCAAACTAAGCGATCTAGTTCTAAAATGAACTAAGATTCAGCAGCGGCATAGCCTGTTTTGTTTCCAGAAGTAGATTTTGGTGGATTGTTTAGACGGAATAACGTTTACAAGGAGGCCGCCATGTTGTTTCCTGTTTGAAATGGCGAGCAGAAAACCAGGGACCAATCAGGTGCATTCAACGATAGGGTACGTCATCATTTGAACGACCAGTTGAGTGGAGCAGCGTGTCCCCTAGCATCCTCGTCGGACCATACACGGTCCAGACATATACTCGGTTTTGACTGTCTTGTTTTCACTGTCAGTGCTGTTAGCACCGTTAGCTGCGAGCCGATGGCTCAGCCATCACCATGTTGAAAGCCGTGTTGAGGCAATAGAAATGCTTCCAATCTTGCATTTCGCACCTTTAAACACAAGTCTAAAAACTGCCTCCACTATAAGCCCTTGTAGAGAATGAGTTCATACTGCATAAAGTATTACTCAGCCTTTCGATGAGTTACATACCACTCAACTATCCTTTCTTTAGTATATTTTAAGCACTTCTGTTTTCTCTTAAACATGAAAAGAAACCATAGACAAACCACATGCCCAGACAGAGAAGAATACACAAGACATTCTGTCTCATTGGAACGTTACAGCCTGAGGGACACCACATAATGGCTTTTGACTATTGTCTGACGTGGTGCAAATTAAAATCTTCAAGTCTGACCTACAAATCTGTTTATTTCATTTGAGCAATTGAAACCTTACACAAGCTAAAACAAGGCAGACTTTGTATTGTAAGCAGCACTTTGATTGGAAACAGATTTGACACACACTAATTTCTGTACTTGCACTCAGGTAACAAAAAAAAAAAAAGACACACTCTAAACTGGCACAAAAGCATCACACAAATTCATTGACTTCCTTTTCCCGTTTAAAGTCTCAGCCAGTGTTTATTTGTCTTTGCATTGTTCTACAGCCTGGAGGGACTGTTTGGTTATCACGCAGTCACTCCAAAAAAAGTGCCAAGGGAACACTCAGGCTTAGAGTATGAGCCTCCGTGCATCGACACAAGTCTGTTATACATGAGTCTGTGAATGAGTCTCCCTGTCCAGTCTCTTGCCAGGAAGAGAGGCAACTTCAAATCTCCAGTGACTCAAGCATGCTGCAGTGTTTCCACACATGACTACACTCCGTACAGTGCGGAATTACACGTTGTACGGTTCCATGTGTCCCGGTATCCATGGCAACCATACTGAAAACGTAAACGCTACACATAAAGTCTTTGTTTTACAAATCAGGAAATGATGCTATTCAAACAAAAGAGGAAGGAGAAAGCAGGAGACACAAAAAGGAACTCTACTTTTTGTGTGCACTGGCAAACTGGGCGCCAGTATGCTTGTGACCCATGCTGCAGTGTTTCCACACATCGACTACACTCTATACAGCGCAGAATTACACATTGTATGGCTCCATGTATCTCCGTGTCCATGGCAACCACACTCAAACTATTTCCATATGCATCTGGCAAAGTCATCATTTGCTCTGCGGTAAACCCCGTTGCCATGGCGACAGTGGGTGTGGCGAGGGGTAGAGTGACATGGGCGGTGGGCGGAGGAAAAACTGTTACAGTTGGGATCATACCGGGACACGCATAGAGAAACATAAGAGGAACATGTGGTGTATGCGTGTGTGTGTGTGTTGATAGAAACAGAGAAGACGGATAAAATGCATATCTAATTCATCTTAATAAGAGGAAAAAGTCCCCACAAACACTAACACCACACACACGCTATGCATACAGTCTTTGTTTCATAAATCAGGAAATGCTGCTGTTCAAAAAGAGAGTAAGGAGAGAGCAGGAGACAGTTAATCTAATAGAACCCGACTTTTGGTGGGCACTGGTGAACTGGGCGCAGGGCCACTGAGCTGAGTAGGACCAGGTTTTTCCATGGAACATGTTCCTTTTCTTCCCGCCTCCTCTTTTCCCGCACGTTTTTTCTAATTTATTTGTTCAAACTGCTGTGAGGGAGTTATAAATATCAGGCAGGAGTTGTTACTGTAGTAGAAAAAGGAATATCACCGTTGGTTGATCACTCTAGCATTGATGTGCAAAATTGTCTTCCAAAATAGTAATCAAATGGGTAAATAGTTCAGAATTAAAAAGAAAAAAAAGTCAAGGGCCCATTCAAAGTTGTTGAGTTTACTTTAATTGACAGTGAAACGGTTTCCTACACATTGCATATACTGGTATTTGCTAAGCCCATCCTGCTTAAACTGGGCATACACCATACGATTTTAGCCCGTTTCTGGCCCGAATTTTGAGCTGCACGACTCATTTTAGAGTCTGACCAAATTACAACTTCGTCGGTCCAGTGTACGGGAATAGGACCTAAGCCCCCAGGAAGAGCGCCAACTTTCTTTTTGATCCCAACTTTCGTAGTGGCCAAACGGTGGTACTACAACTTCCGTGTCCGTCATTGATGACATTGGGCCAAAAAAGACTTTTCCCCATAGATTTACATTCCGAAAGAGACGTCTGTAACTCAGTTTTTTGAGGTAAATTAACTCCCCAGCACGAACACTCTAATAGCCCTTATTTAAATCATTAGGTCCTAAAAGTTGTAAAACGCACTAATATCTGAATCCAGAGTTATTTCCCTTCCTCTGTTCATGTGACTGAGACCCAGACCGTGACAGACAGCGCAAGCCGTGACAACTGCGTGACGTTGGGACCCCTTGACCGAGCCATGTGACCGAGCGTACGCTACTGCGCATGTCCAATGTGCCCAATGGATGCGGCAAGATCGCTGGAGGATCCGGGTACTTGCCCAGGCGGAAGTCGCGCCATTTTGGCTTTATGCGCCACTGAGCAACTTTCATAGGACTGAACGGGATCCCGCCTCCAATGCTGTATCCAGTTCTCTTAATACATCCATGGTGGGGGGGGGCGAGGACCGATTAACTCCTCCCGACCAGCTGAATCTTTGTTGACAACTGTCAATTTTTTCTATTTTAAACATACAGTGTGAGCACTCAGGTCGTGGCTGACGATCGGACCGTACAGTGTGAGCACATAAATCGTGAGCTTTGGCTTTACATCACAAACGATCTACTCATACAGTATGAGTAGGAAGTACACAATAACATTTCTAAAATCGGACATTGTATGCCCAGCTTTAGTTAGTGTCGTTACGCATGTCAAGCTTTCGGTTCTTGCAAGACACATCGTTTATAATAGTGGCAGCAGATTTATCACACAATATGTGATGTTATTTTTGATACAATGCCAAGAGCAGCCAACAGACCTCTTTTTTTGGAAAGCCATATTTTGAAAACTGTTTTAGATCAAACTTTATTATTCCCAAGGATGCACCACATCCTGAAAAATATGTACATATGTTAGTTGGAGACATTACTGTGATTCCCTCACTTTAAAGACGTCTCAAGTTAAAAACTGACTCAATTCACCCCACTCTCCCCTATCACTCTAACTACATCCCCATGCACACCACTTTTCCAGAAAATCCAACACGTTCTTATCCCAACTTGTTACACACTGACGCTTTTCAGACCCCTCAGCGTCACTTTTCAGTCGCAGTAAACACATGCCTAATGTTGTGAATTAAACAAAAACACTTGCTTAGGTTTAGAAAACAAAACCACTTAGGTTTTGGAAAAAAACAACATGGTTGGGTTTTTACAGCACAAATGTGACTTGACGTTGTGAACATGGGACACAAACGAGCAGTCGATTGTAAAGTGAAAGTGGAATGTTACGCACGGGACACGAACAGCGGCCTCCTGGATGAAAGCCTTGTGTCTGTTGGTTTTGTTCGCTTTTTAAACTACGTCACCACAGCACTTTCCCTCAGCATTTACTGTCGCCGCGGATGGGTTTACATTGTAGTTAATAGAAAGCCAGGTGCGTCTCACACTGCCGCTAAAGGGTGCCTTGTGCATCGGTATCACACGGCGACGGTTGTGACAAAGCCTCGGTATTTGGGAATGAGAACAGGCTGGATGTTATCTTTCCGTGACAATGTTCACCAGCCTCGTGCGAGGTTACTAGAGGCAACTTTCCAATTTAATATTTATCCAGAAAATCCCACAGAACCTGCTGTTCCAGAAGAAAGCTAAGTGAAACAGGTTTGTCTATCTGAGAGGGAGGGTTGTTCTATTGCTACCAGGGCCTTAAAACAAAAAAGGTTGTTCAGTGTGCAGGGTGATTATCCTGTATATCCTGCCAGGAAGGGCTGCTGGATAGTTTGAAGTTATTGTTGAACTAAAGAAACACTGCAATGAAACCACACAATTACAATAACCAGCCCAGTCGCCAGGAAAATCTGTTGGCATTGTACGTTCCTGCGAACCACAGATTGGTATATAGCTCAACCGTGATTGAAAGTTGCGTGGTATGAAAGATACGTGGTATAATAATGAGTATAACAAGCGAGAGAATCCACTGATGGGTCAAACAAACTTAGGACTTTCAGGAGACCGCTGTTTGTGTCCCGTGTAAAACCAAAAGTAAATTTTACGCTTGTTATGTTACGTTGTTACGCTTGTTACGTAAGACTTTAAGGTAGTTACGTTGTTATGGTTGTTACGTTACATTATTATTTTGACACAAAAGTTTACTATCACTATTTCACAACGTTAACCACGTGTCATTGTGCGTTTCTGCAAGCGTGATATGAGGCTGATATGAAACGTATTTAGGAAACACATTTTTTTGGTGCAGAAACATTTGACGTTCAACATAATGTTGGTTTGCAGAAACGTACAATGCCAACATTTTGTCTGGCTGACTGGGTTGCGACAACATCAAATCTAGTGATGACATTTCTGATGCTTTTGTCAAGAGAAGCCCAACATAGCTCATGACAATGACCCATTTTAGTGAACAACTACGATTTTGACAAATGTTGTATGACGATGACTAACACGGCAAACATTCCTCCGCCCTGTGTGTCTTTTACAGTCGAGTGGAGCACAGGGGTGAGAGAGAGTTACACGCATCAACACACACGCCCTCAATACCTTGCCCACACACACACACACCCACACACACACACACACACACACACACACACTACAGAAGCTGTGACACTCTGACACGCCTTGTGACAGCTTTGTGCAGATTCAAAAAAGTAGTAAACTTCAAGTTTATTTTATGAAGTATACATACAGTAAGTAGAGTTCAAGTATATATTTACTTTAAGTAGTAAGTATACTAATATCAATGTACTAGTAGTATACTTGTAAGTGTACCACTTTAATACTTCTTGGGACTAAATTGGCCCACTTTTTAGTTTATAAAAGTATACTTTAAAGTACACTTCAAGTGTAAGAATAATAAACATTGAGTGCGCAACTAGTTTACACCTAAGTTTTACTTTGTACTTCAACTATACTATACTGCAAGTAAACTTGTATATACTTGTAGCACACTTTTTAGCATATTAAAGTACACTTTAAAGTATACTCTCAGTAAACTACTAGTTTAATCGTTTTTATCCTGCAAGTATTCTTGTGCACTTTAAAGTATACCCTCAGTAAACTACTAGTTTAATAGTTTTTATAATGCAAGTATACATGTATATACGTGTAGCCCACTTTATAGTTTATGAAAGTGCACTTAAAAGTATACTCTCAGTAAACTACTAGTTTAATAGTTTTTTATACTGCAAGTATACTTGTATATACTTGTAGCCCATTTATGAAAGTGCATTTTAAAGTATACTCTCAGTAAACTTCTAGTTTAATAGTTTTTATACTGCAAGTACTCTTGTAGCTCACTTTTTAGCAGCGATTCCAGTCTGAATAAGACTACTTAATTATACTTTTCTTAAGTATATCTCGATCAAAAGTACAAGTAGGACTTTAAAACCAAATATACTTAGACTTTTCCGTATACTTGTCAGTATGAGCCAAGTATACTTAAGTATACTTTTGTTAAGTATATCTCTGATAAGTACATAAAAAGTAAACTGAAAGCATACTCTCTTATTTTAAGTTTAAAAGAAGTATACTAAAGCACACTTGAATGAACTTCTTTTTGGTAAGTAGGAGCCAACGGCAGTATAGGTCCTCTGAGATGTTTATGGAGTATTACATCACACCCAGTGTAAAGGTCCATCTCTGTTCACACTCACTTCTAAAGTCCCGCTCACCGCCGCTCAGCGCCGGTCAAACAAGAACTATCAGCGGCCTGTTTAGCCAGTGATTTGCCAGCAGATATCAACCTCAGGCTGTTAATGTTGTAATGACAGTATAGATGAAAATCACTGCAAGCATGTGACTGGTCCTGATGAAGGCTTCATTACTACTGATTGAGGTGAATGGAATGAATGGCAGGCGTACTGTGAAACGGTCACCACCCTTTGCAGAGTAAATAACTAAACTCAAAAATTAGATTAGTCTACCTCTTCACACTGTTGTTATAGTATGTAAATATAGTGTTACTCAGGTTGTCCAAATATGATTGGAAGCCTGTTTTAGCACTGTAACAAGAAGCTGGATGAAACAGAGGCGCCAAGAAATGTAATGAATGTATAGTATTGAGTAACTTGATTGAGCTTGATTGATCTCAATACTGACATCTCACATGATGGTTTATCTCCTGAGCACAGAGTAATGTTCATTCTTTTAAAAAAGAAATCCTTACACTTTACGCAAATGAAGAATGTTCTTCTAAAAAAAAAAGAAAAGTATTGGTGCAAATCCTTAATACCCCCAGTAACAGTTAGCATGTGAAATTAATGGCAATATAATGTATATATATTTATAAATATATTATAAATAGATAAATAAATGAATGAATAAATAAATACATATATAAATAAATAGGGATTAAATAATGGGAAACTGCCTGAAATAGAAAGAAAAAGAACACCTACCTGGAGCAGCAAGAACTTCTACTGCTTGTAGATGAGATGCGTTAGAGAAAAAGGGAAATTTAGTACCACACTGTCAAGTGCAGAAAATAAATATGCAAGGATATTGTTGCAAGCTGAATCAATATTTGAGTTTTATTCTTGTTGTTTGCAGCCCTGATAAATCCAAAAACGTGGTGTAACATCCTATCAAATGTCGAAATCAAATGGAATTCTGAATTATACATCATGCCTATAATAACATACAATGAACAATAGGTTCAAAAAGGTGTGTGATCACCTCGGTTTCTGAACTGCAGTAATGTTGGATGCATTTCTTCTTTTATCTTTCACTTAAAGTGGCAGTAGGCAGTATATCTTTGGCATCATTGGGCAAACATTCCATAATAACCTTTCAACATATTGTAATTCAAGTGTTCTGAGAGAAAACTAGACTTCTGCACCTCCTCATGGCTCTGTTTACAGGCTTTAAAAAATCTCTGTGACGGGAGACTTTGACCAATCACAGGTCATCTCAGAGAGAGAGCGTTCCTACTGGCTGAGCACTGGAGCGAACCGGAGGATACCGGAGGACACAGAGGCACATGATTTTTGTCAGGTTACCTGTTTCATGCACTACTGTCACAAACTTTTTTTAATAATATTTGCTCCAATCTCGCCTACTTCAGCTTTAAGTCATTTAGATTGGCCAGAGCAATGAGAGTCATACGATCAACCAAAGCATATTGTATAATTCATGGTGGCATTAACTGAAATTCAATCAACTTCCAAGTACTCTGAGAAAGATCTGTTCTTCTTTCTGTGGATTTTGTATTAACATCCCACATGATTCAAAACCTGGTGATTTCACCATGATATCACTGCAGTCATGTGCATTTCACAAAGCAAAGCGGGGATTGCCCTTTGCTGCTGTTTATTTTTGTTACTTACTGGATTTTTCCTATGTGGCGAAAGCTCAAACTCAGATTCACAACATCATATCAATATTGCCACATGCTCTTTTTTAGTCAGTCAGTCAGTCAGTCAGTCAGTCCCTCCGAGCTGTGCAACTCTGTGCACTGCAATCGCAAATGCCTTGCTCCAAGGCTGGCATCCATTTTGGCTGAAGGCGGATGGGAGTCTATTTCATTTGGGTGCATTTGGGTGCATTATTATCATGGTAATAATGAGGCCAAGAGCCACTGGCGGGAAAGGAAGAAGGTTAGAGAAGATCGTGGAGAAAGGATATGGTCGTGGAGGGGGTTGGATTGGTAGTGCCAAGGCTCATGACTCATTGTGGTGAGGGACTGGAGGAGGAAATAAATGGGGGAGGAGAGGAATGCAGGGCCGGTATTGGTAGAAAGACAGTGGAAGGTTGAGCCGCCATGTATGCTGCCATAGTTACACACTGCTGCATGATGGGAAACATGGTTCTGTTGCAGTGCAGGCAGGAATGATTGGAGCAGTAATGGCTGTGTTATCAGCGGTATAGGAATTCTTTAACAATGTTTACACAGTGAGTAGTTCTCTAGGGAATAAGCATCAGTTATGAATTATGGACAGGTGTTTATAGGCACTAATAATACATCACAACTCTGTAATCTGTGGTGCATGTTATGTAGACAGACACAAGCAAAAAGTTGTATATTAGCATTAAATACACTTTGTGTTCATTGTTCTTAAAAGCCTCAGGCTCAGTGGCGTTGACCTAACATACCTCATGTTTGAGAGTAATGAAAGCCAGCTGGTTAGTGCAGTTCACCTGGTTTGCAGATACAAGTATAAAAAAAACTGTACATGTGGTTTGTGTTATGTAGGTGGTGCATTCAGGTTGCCTGCAGCAGCCGAGGAATTTTGAGCCCTAAAGCATCCAAAACTGTTAAACTTCCTCTAAAATGTGTTACTGGAGGATACTGCTGTGGTAACGAGTGTATACTCCAGTTTTAAAGACGCTCGAAAATTGAAATATACACGTTAACTGTTGGATTTTCCAAGTGCTTCTCAGCATCATAAACTGTTTTATTTGGTGTTTTTTAGAGCTGTCAAAGCGATGATGACAAATTAACGCAAACTTGTTTTAACGGCACCAATTTCTTTAACGCATTTTTCTGGGGTTGTAGTGGGCTCAGTTTTAAAGCTAGAGTGAATATATTGGCATCATATAAAACTAGAAAACCTGAGGAATCCATTGGTTATACTACCTTGTCGCGAAGAAGATCAAATAACGCTCCAAATTTGTGCCAAATTTTGGTGATGAAAAACTGTCATGGCCATTGAAAATGGGTTCTATGGGTACCCACGAGCCTCCCCTTTACAGACATGCCCACTTTATGATAATCACATGCAGTTTAGGGGCAAGTCATAGTCAAGTCAGCACACTGACACACTGACAGCTGTTGTTTCCTGTTGGGCTGCAGTTTGACATGTTATGTTTAGTATTTAGATCAGATCCTGATGGGCAGGTTGGCACCTTGCATGGCAGCCTCTGCCATTAGTGTATGAATGGGTGAATGTCGGCATGTAGTGTAAAGCGCTTTGAGTGGTCGGAAGACTAGAAAAGCGTTGTATACATGCAAGTTTATTTACCATTTATGATTTGAGCATATGTTTTTATGCTAAATGCAGTACCTGTGAGGGTTTCTGGATAATATTTGTCATTGTTTTGTGTTAAGTGATTTACAATAATAAATATATACATACATTTGCATAAAGCAAGCAGATTTGCCCACTACCATGTTGATAAGAGTATTAATAACTTGACAAATCTCCCTTTAGGATACATTTTGAACAGATAAAAAATGTGCAATTAACAACTATGGACAATCATATGATTAAATATTTTAATCCAGCCCTAGTGTTTTTAGGAGAGCCAGCAGAATTTGTCTTGAGTAGCATTGCTTACAACTGAGTTTGATGGTGAATGCTAGCACATCTAGCAAAAGGTGCTATATGCCTTACAGTATGACATCCAGCTGCTTTTCCATGCAGTGTTTATGACCAATGAGATGCTATGGGTTAAGGCACTAGTTCAACAGTTTGGGATATATGCTTGTTCGCTTTCTTGCTGAGAGCTGGATGAGAAGATTGATACTATTAAATACGATGCAACAGCGAGCAGCCGGTGAGCTAAGATTAGCATTAAGACTGGAAAGCTTGCTAATTAACACATTATATAAACATAATAAACCCATGATGCAACACGTTCTCACTCCCAGCTCGTCAAATAACGGCAGCTATGACGCCGTAGGTACCCCTCTATCATCGGTTTTGTATGTGTCAATCTCCGCTCATTATATGCCTACGCTGTCTTTCAAAGTAAGCCTCCGTTTTCACAGGAAACTTGGTTAGGTTTAGGAAAAGATCGTTGTTTTGGGTTGGTTACATATGCAACATAGTAATGGCACGTAATGTCCCGTAACCTATAACGTAGTTAAGTAGATTACATTACGTAACTTAGAGATAAGTCAACGTTGACATTTGGTTTCATATTGGACATGGACACTGGTCTCCTGGGTGAAAGTCCTGTCTTTGTCGCTCTTTATACTACGTAACCTGACTTCCTCCTTTACTCCCGCCACAACTACGGCCACGTAGAGCATCATCGTTTGACACAGGGCGCGCTGATCAAGCTATTTGACGAGTTGGGAGTGGGAACAGGCTGCATGATGATCGTTTAGCAATTTTTACAAATATTGTAAATGACTTTGTGGTTTTATGCTGTGTTATGTAAGGGATAATGTACAGCGAGCCGGTCACTGTTGTGCAATAAACCCCGACAGGACCCGCGATGGACCCCGACGTTGGGGTTTATTTCACAACAATGACCCATTTGCTGTACATTATCCTGCTTATTACACGGCTACTTACTTAAGAAATCAATAATTTGACACAAAAAAACGGTCCTCCACAGTCTGACATCAGAACTGCGCCCATAGCAACGGTCTGTTATACATAGCAACGGTCTGCTATAGAGAAATAACAGACTGTAGAGCACTGTGATTGACCAATCAGAATTGAGTATTCAACAACGCCATGCAATAAGAGCTATGCAGTGACTTTGTGTGTATTTCAGTATGTAAAACAGCTGAGGGATGGGAGGGCAATGAAATGCAATGAAAAATGTAGGAATAAAATATAATATCAAATGAATAATAAAATAGAATATAGTACAGTGGTAGACAGGAGTACTGTAATAGTAAAATGTATAAACTGTAATGTAAACAAGTTGTGCAATAATGTAGTAAATATGAATATGTAATGGCAAATGATTTGGAAATAATTACATGGATCGAATGATAGTGAAAATTCAACCCTCAAACTAATAGAAAGGATGGTGAATGGGAAGAAAGTGTTGCCAAATTGTTGTTTGTTCTAAGAGATAATCAGCCGTACCCTCCCTCCCATACCACGGAATTATAAACACGTCTTAATTTTACAGATATAAACCAGCATCGATGTGTAAGAACTCCTAGGCCCAGTTCTTAACCCACCAACCAACCCCACCCCCACACATACTGCACTTTTTCTGATACATAGCTGCTCCTGGATATAGATGTTTTTTTATGATTTAACCAGACCTGTTGAATCAGCTGTGGTGAGATTGAGTAGTTTTACCTGGAGACATACACACACACACAGGAGATCAAAGCAAAGAAACAGAACCACTTGACAATCCTCTCCAAGGACCAGGTTTTCTCTAACAACACAGAGAAGCCCTGTAGTGAGACCAGGTAATGGTTTAGAGTGACCGGACAATGTGTCATAGGAGTGTAATGTTACAGCCCTGCCTCCGTCTCACACTCAGACTTGCAGCCAATGGCAGCTCACCACTGTCCCCTCCCACAGCCACAGGCTTTAAAACTCCTCAGTAGTTTCTTCTCTTTTCTATCCACTCTGGTCTCTCCCCTCTGCCTGCCTTCCTGTCTGCCTGCCTGCCCTGCCAAACCGTGCCATTCGGTCTGACCTTCCCAGACTCATTTCATCCAAAAGAAAGAAAACCTCCAGATTTCAGAATGAGTTTTAGGACCAGCTACTCTGTGAAGAGTTCCACTGGCCCACGGAACTACAGCAGCAGTTCCTACACATCAGGATCAGGCGGTGTCAACGCCCGCAAGAGCTACAGTACCAAGAGTGCCTTTGGAGGTGGCAACAGGGGCTTTGGAGGTGGCATCACCAGTTCCACTGCCTATGGCCTGAGCTCAAGCATGGGTGGTGGCGGAGTAGGCATGGGCATGGGCATGGGCATGGGCTACGGTGGTGGTTTGGGAGGCATGAGCTACACTGGTAGTAGTGGCATGGGTGTTCAGGCCCCAATCACCGCCGTTACTGTGAACAGGAGCCTTCTGGCCCCCCTGAACCTTGAGATTGACCCCACCATCCAAGCTGTCCGCACCCAGGAGAAGGAGCAGATCAAGACCCTCAACAACCGCTTTGCTTCCTTTATTGACAAGGTAAGAGCTTGTAATAGTGGGTAGATACAGGTGTGTGTGTGTGTGTGTGTGTGTGTGTCAAAATATCTGGTTCTCGCTGGTCTTTGCCTTATTCTTCTTTTCATTCAGACAGAAACTGCTTTGGGTGTGTGGAAAGCTCAGTCACAGTGTAGTCAAAAAGCTGAATGTTTCCTGACAGTGCTGTGACATAGTTATGCAATATTTGATACGGAGGTCCATATGTTTGCCACATGTCTTGTAATGCTGATTTCCTCACTTTTTGCTGCACGGAGAACGTTGATTTATTCCCCTCTCGGCTCTCGTCACCTCCCACAAATGCAGTCAAGGCAGAAAAAAGAAGTGCTGTAGCTCAAAGTTAGGGTTAGGCTGTCTATCTTTTGGCTCAGGCTGCCCTTTTATAGTGATGAAAAACAGACTTGCAGAATGGAGAGAGAGAGAGAGAAAGACAAATAGAGAGAGAGAGAGAGAAAGAGAGAGAAAGAAAGCTAAGGGTGTGTCAGGGCAGAACTCAGGGCTTGTGATACGAGTTACCTTGGGAATGATCCCTCCCTTAGCTGGGGTGTGGCTCTTTGTGCTGCCCTGGTGGCCCCCACCCCTCCCAAACACACACACACACACACACATGCACACACACACGTGCACGCACGCACAGTCAGTACTGAGTGCCATTGTTACTTTAAAGACAAAACCTTCTTTCACGGTGACACATTTTAAAAGGAGTGTCCATTGGGATTACGTTGACTTTTCATCATTTAAATCAGCATTTTAACCCAGCATGTAATCCTCAAGAGTGTATCTGTCCTCTGAGGCCTCAGCAGTGGGTTAATATTTAAAACGGTTTCATGTTCTGGTCAATGCCAGCTGACTGGCCACATATCAACTCCCCTTCTCCCGGCGCAATGATTAAAAGAAGATAAAGTGCATTCTTCAACACTGAAAGCAGATAAACTTCCACCCTTCTATCATCTTGTTATCTTGTGGCGTCACTCCATTTGAAGGAACTTCATTATCTGTACTTACTCCAATTCTAATGAAGAAGCTCTTGGTTAGATCTCACCTTTCAGAGTGCAGTGTATCAGAGCAAGGTCCATGAGTCACTACCTTGCTTTTACTGTTCACAAATATGCAAACTCCCCACCTTCCATTTCTCCCCTCCTCCTCTTCTCTTCATCGCCCTCACTTCCCCCACTCCCCCTCCCTTTTCTACTTTCCCCTCATCACATCTATAACACAGTTAAATATTTACCTTCCTGCATCTGCCTGCGGATGTAACTTCGCTTCAACCCCCTTTCTCTCTCTGCGTTTGTCTTCTTTGACCGCAAATTTTGCTGTACAAAAACAGGAAGACCTGCGGGAGAAGGGTTAACTAGCCCTATTCCTCCATCAGTGTTTTTTTTTTCCAACCTCGTCTTGTTCTCCCTCCACACTACCTCCTGTCAGGATGCACGTAGTACGTCAGGCCTTCCTTTGGAAAAGTCTGGAAATGCAGCCAACATCAGCTTGCAAAACTCCAAAGTTAGATAAGAACAACAAAGACTATAGACGGCGAATAGGAAGCATGGCAAGGTTGACCCTGATGATTGAGTATTATGTTGTTTTGACTTCAGTTACATCATATATTTAAATGGAATTTCAAGATAATTCATAACTGAGGACAAGGAATCCGTCTTCACATATTTGTTACAGTAAACATGTAAGTTGCAGATTTTTTTGTAAAAGCTTTTTGATTGGTTTGGCTTACTCGTAACCCTTCTACCCTTCTTTCTCTACACATCAGGTTCGCTTCCTGGAGCAGCAGAACAAGATGCTGGAGACCAAGTGGAACCTGCTGCAGGGACAGACCACCACCCGCTCCAACATCGACGCCATGTTCGAGGCCTACATCGGCAACCTGCGCAGACAGCTCGACAGCCTGGGCAACGACAAGATGAAGCTGGAGGCCGACCTGCACAACATGCAGGGCCTGGTGGAGGACTTCAAGAACAAGTGAGTGTAGAAGGAAGGAGGCAATGAGGGCTAAAATTGATCTGAGTATGTGGTGTCGGGCTTGTTCTGACCCATAAAGAGGCGTATGGTTTATCTAGGATTCATCTTTTTCATAGGTTGCACCGGACGATTTTCAAAACGCCTAGAAATTTCATTCATACACAAAATAAATTAGTTCTTACTTCACGGCCAATGTACAACACTTCAAGTCCAATTTGTGCTTCAATACTAGCCTTGCAGCACATTGAGTTAATCTCTTTGTGGACTACTCCCTACATCTGTCCATTGTCTTGCGTCATACACAAACTCTTGGGAATTACAGAACTGAGGAAGCATGTTCCGAACACCCATTACATTACATGTGACTGGAGGTTTTACAGAGCTGCCTAGAGGACATAAGCACTAATGCGTGCATGCTGACACGCACATGCACAGGTACAATAGTGCCACCACATATTCGTCAGTTGTCCACAGACAAATGAAGCATATCAGCTGAGTTCAGAGGAGCCCCGAGGGAGAAATATCAGTAACACCTCTCACGCTTGGCCCTGACCCAACCGGCTATGTGCAAGGCAAATGTCCCAAAGGAGTTCAAGAGTTAGGGATGGACTACTTGCACCTCCTAGTGTTACATTGGTGTACACACACTCTCAAAACTGAACAGGAGCATGAGATGAGACTCTTCATGAATACTCCAAATCCAACCATGGACTGTGTTTGTTTTCCTCTCAGGTATGAAGATGAGATCAACAAGCGCACCGAGTGTGAGAATGACTTTGTCCTCATCAAGAAGGTCAGCATCAGCATTTACTCAACTTGTCTTTGAGTTGCAAATTGTATTATTTCTTTTAGCACCTGGAGACGGTGTCCTTTGTGATGTCTCACACTAACAAGCATTGTTATTGGTTCCAGGATGTCGACGAGGCCTACATGAATAAGGTTGAGCTGGAGGCCAAGCTGGAGAGTCTGACAGATGAGATCAACTTCCTCAGGTCGATCTATGAGGAGGTATGGCACAAATTTGTCTCAGTCGCACTCTTGTGCCATCCCTGGAAGTACATCAGCTGGATGGGTTTCCTCAATGAGGTGGGGTTTACTAATCTCTCTGCTTGTGCTCCTTCAGGAACTTCATGAACTCCAGAGCCAGATCAAGGACACTTCAGTCATTGTGGAGATGGACAACAGCCGTAACCTGGACATGGACTCCATTGTGGCGGAGGTCAAGGCACAGTACGAGGACATTGCCAACCGCAGCCGTGCCGAGGCAGAGACATGGTACAAGACCAAGGTGATTGAGAAATCCTTTTGAACTCTTCTTATGTTCATGTTTCTGTCATTTCTTTGTCTAGAAAGGTACATATGGTGTGTGCAAACCCTACTTGCCATGAGTATAGGTTCAACTTATGTTGAAAGAAATGTCATCAGTTTATGAGTCAGCACATGGGGGTTGCCAGTTTGTAATGTCTTTTTTGTTTATTTAGTATGAGGAGATGCAGACATCCGCCAGCAGATACGGAGATGACCTCAGGTCTACCAAGACAGAGATCTCAGACCTCAACCGCATGATCCAGCGACTGACATCAGAGATTGATGCCGTCAAGGGACAGGTATGAGAAAATGTTTTTTTTGCTATTGTATAGTTTTGTTATTGTCATTTAACAATCGAGAGAGTGGACAAAGTCTTACTTTTTGGGCTCATTTGTCTTCTCCCAGCGTGCCAACCTGGAGGCCCAGATCGCTGAGGCTGAGGAGCGCGGTGAGATGGCAGTGAAGGATGCCAAGTCCCGCATTAGGGACCTGGAAGACGCCCTGCAGAGAGCCAAACAGGACATGGCCCGCCAGATCAGAGAATACCAGGACCTGATGAATGTCAAGCTGGCTCTGGACATTGAGATTGCCACCTACAGGAAGCTGCTGGAGGGAGAGGAGGACAGGCTGGCGACTGGCATCAAGTCTATCAACATCTCCCAACAGAGCTGTAAGTCATCTTCACCGACCTCGCCTCCGTTATCTTTGTAACGACTGAAGTCTCAACAAATGGTCTTCATTGATTGGATTTTGTTCGGATTCCACACTTTTCCACGTTTAACTGCTTTTTCTCCTGCTTCCCTTCTCTCAACAGCAAGCTACAGTGCATTTCCCATGGACAGCATGAAGAGCAGTTACTCAAGCAGCTACTCCAGCGGTTATGGCAGCAGCGGATATGCAGGTGGATACGGAGGACATGGCTTTGGCACTGGCGGCGGTAGCATGCACATGGGCGGTGGCATGGGCGGCGGCAGTAGCTTCAGCAGCGGCAGCAGCGGCGGCGGCGGCGGTTACAGCACCACCACCCAGAGCAAGAAGAATGTTGTTATCAAGATGATCGAGACCAAGGACGGCAGAGTGGTGTCTGAATCCTCTGAGGTCATTGAGGATTGAGCAGTCTAGTTAAGAGGTGTCTGATGTTATCTCCTCTGCCTTTCTGGTAGTTTTATACTTACAGTTCACCCCCCTTCCCCTCCAACTATGAAGTAAAATGCTTGCCAGCCACTCTCGAATGGAGCCTAAACATGTTTTCCATGAAGCAATAAATGATCCTAACACTACCAAAGATCTGAAAGGGACCAAAATGTATTTTGTATGTCTGATGTCTGACTGTCTGTACTAAAAAAGGTAGTTTTATCTCAGGAAGTGAGATACAAACTGGGCAAATTGCAACTATGAGAAACAAAATATATATGTATAACACTCCCTTGAAATCTATGCAACAGCTATTCCATACACGAGGGGCTGTTCCCTTCAAAACAGTGTTGCATAGACAGTGGTGTTGTCAAAGGAATGTGAAAGTACTTAGACAGTGCTTCAGCATTGTTGGTCAACTAATGTCTTAAAATTGCCTGCTGCAGTAGGTAGTGCATGTCTTCCCCGTGCGTGTCCTATAACTGAAACTGATCGACCCCTTAGGAGGCTACCCACATCATACTGTTGTCCTGAGGTGCTGTTTTTGCTATCAAACCAAATAAAAAATGTGTTTACTGAAGGAAAATTCTGTATTTGTTTTAATTTTTTGATGCTGATGACTCAGAGAAAGAAATACATGTAGGAGTAGAAAATTACCTAAATTCCAACAAATCTGACAGGACTAATTCAATGTACGTACAAGCAGTCTAGAATCTGTAATCAGGGACAGTTCTTAGTCATCAAATCATGAGGAAAATGATAAATTACATTTACACTAGTGCTGTCAAAGCGTTAATAATGTGTTAACGCAATCGATCATCCGGAGGTTGTACCGGGTTCAGTTTTAAAGCTAGAGTGAAGATACTGGTGTCATATGAAAGGAATCCATTGGTACCAACCATGTCACACTACCTCGTCGCGAATGAGGTTAAATAACACTCCAAAGATGCGCCAAATTTTAGTAAGGAAAAACTGTCATGGCCATTTTCAAAGGGGTCTCTTGACCTCTGACCTCAAGATATGTGAATGAAAATGGGTTCTATGGGTACCCACGAGTCTCCCCTTTACAGACATCTCCACTTTATGATAATCACATGCAGTTTGGGTCAAGTCATAGCCAAGTCAGCACACTGACACACTGACAGCTGTTGTTTCCTGTTGGGCTGCAGTTTGTCATGTTATGATTTGAGCATATTTTTTATGCTAAATGCAGTACCTGTGAGGGTTTCTGGACAATATTTGTCATTGTTCTGTGTTGTTAATTGATTTCCAATAATACATATATACATACATTTGCATAAAGCAGCATATTTACCCACTCCCATGTTGATAAGAGTATTAAATACAATACAATACAAATCTTCCTTTAAAGTGGCAGTAGGCAGTATATTTTTGACATCTTTGTGCAAAAATCCCATAATAACCTTTCAGCATGTTGTGATTCAAGTGTTCTGAGAGATAACTAGACTTCTGCTCCTCCTCATGGCTCTGTTTTCAGGCTTTAAAAAATCTAGCCCGTGACGAAGACTTTGACCAATCACAGGTCATTTCAGAGAAAGAGAGTGTTCCTATTGGCTGTGCTCCGGTCATGCGACTGGTACTTGGTGTTCCTTCAAGCCATCTCAACCTGATCTCAACATGGCTGCCGGATCACAAACTTTCTCATTTTACAGCTAAACAGCTACACTACAAGATGATTCTGAAAACATTTGAGGAGAGAAATAGGCATTACAGTAACAGAATATTGATTCATAGTTGATCAGTGCTGTCTAGTTTGACCGTCTGATCGGAGTTCGCCAGTGATTGACAGCCGGCTCTCATAGACAGCAGATGGACAGCAGACCTCAGATCAGCTCTGATGGTTGTTTTCCTCCGGTCTGTGAAATCTTGCAGATGCCGTTAGGAGCACCGGAGGACACAGAGGCACATGATTTTTTTTAGATTACCTGTCTCATGCACTACAGTCAGGATAAAGTGACTGTTTTATAAAAATAACTTTTTTTAATCATATTTGCTCCAATTCTACCCACTGCAGCTTTAAGTCCAGTAGGCTATTATCTCCTTTGAGCTGTCTCTTTAGCTGCTAAATGCTCACTAGATAGTTAGTGGGCTACTATGTCCATGTGCTGTTTGATAGAGTCATTTTGCCAGAGCGTCAGTCACAATGCAGCAGTGGCTTTGTCAAAAGAAACCGGACTGGTAAACAAGACTTTGTGCAGGATGCATTTTGGGACACGCAACAACAGCTGAGTTTTCCAAAATTAATTGTGAATTGACAGTGATACTTTATTTACCACTTACAACGATTTCACTCTCTCGCTCTCTCTCACACACAGCCACTGTTATCATTACATTGTGCGCAACATATCCTCACAGAGTGGTTCATATGATATCTTACGAAAGGTTATTGTGTTATTTTTTGTGCGTTTTCCTATGAATGTGCTGTTCATTGCACCTGTGCAAGCCCCTGTAGTGTTAAGACAACTAAACTAGCTGACTTGGTTAGGTTAAGGAAAAGAGGGTTAAAATAACTAAAGAATTGGTATTACTTAACTACGAAAGTTACGCGACAAATAAGTTAACGCTGACTTCTGGTTTCACGCTGGACACTAACAGCTGTCTCCTGGGTGAAAATCAGCTGTTTTTAGACTCACCCATCCACCCCGACCTCCTCCTATACATGGATTTTGTCGCTCTTTATACTACGTCACCTGTCCTGGCTCACGATTATATGGATTACATACAAATTGATTACGTGGGTTATATGCGAATTGCGCTACTTTTCATAGCTAGGAACAGGGTATAGGAACAGCATGCTTCCTTGTTTGGGGCTTTGAGGCAGTTGGCATCATTTCCATGGTCTTTTTGAATTCATTTGCCTCACAAAGAAACATCCCTAACACTCTGGCATCTGGATTTGTATATAAGAAAAGTGTGGAGAATGAACTCTGATGATTTTTATCTGATTTGATGTTTTGTGTAATTGAAGGGACTTGCATGAGACACATAATTATATATGGATTGGGTGGAAAACATGGTTAATTAAGGTTCCTGTACCTGAAATACATTCATTGGCATAACCAGACAGCTTGAAGTCTTCGCAAATGACGAAGGAATTATTTGTCTTAGGTATTCATAAACACCTCTATCATCCTCCAACTGATAAATTACAATTGTGCAAGTGGTTAGCTGTGGTGGAGAACTCCTTTGTATGTGAATGAACAGCACTCAGGTTTAAGAAACACTTATTGAATAAGAATACAAACAGACACACAGGCAAGCTACGCATGGAGAAAATAAAATAATATTAACCTAATTTTTGAGTTATGTTGACATGGCTGCATTGATACTAACTTGATGAATTAAATATTGCAGTTCTTCACAGTGGCCTCTAGAGGGCAGTGAACTCACTCAGGATTTTAAATACACGGGTCATCTCTTTGATTTGTACAACCAGTGAGCGTTTTGTTTTGCCTTTTTACCTCAGATTGAACAGCAATGATTTAATGTTAATCCCTTGCATCTTCTTGTCAACACAATATGAGCAATACAAAGGAAAACACTGGTGGGATGTTGTGCTTCTTTTCCTTTAATTGTACAAAATAATCCCTGACAAATACTCAGTATAACATTAAATAATCACACTAAATATTGTATATTTGTCATGTTATTATTGCTTATGGCCAATCACTGTCATGACTATACACTGCCCTCCACTGTGACACGAGTAACTACACCTGTGTGTATGTTGAAAGTTTTAGGAAGTGTGAGCATGCTATAGTATCTACATCAACGCCACTTTGAATGATTCAATGCCACAGTTCCTTGCTGTCACCACTAGGAGGAAGCAAACACTTGTGATTTTAAATACACAGCTCAACATCTTCTTACATCAACATAATGGTAGACTCACTGCTAATGCTTAAAAAAATATATATACATCATTCAGGTTAAACAAACTGGTAAATAAAAATGGCCTGTTGCTAACTTGACCTGTAAAATCACGAGTTTTAATGCCCTCCAACGGCATCCTCCCGATTATCCCGGGAGATTCCCATTTGTCTTTGCCCTCTCCCGTATTACTAGTGATGACGAGCTGAAGCCTCATGAACCATTGAAGCTTTCCAGCAAACTGGTTCGGAAAAGGGTTAATTTCTCGAGGCTTCATGTGCACGAAACCACCTAGTGGCCAAAGAGTGTAAAACAGGCAGATATGATCTCAACCATGTGATCTGTGATATACTGTATTTTGCGCCAGTAAAGGCTGCTGGGAATGACTATAAACAATGAAAAAAAATCTATTACCATGTAATCCATTTATAATATATAATATAATGTCTATTTTCTAGTAAGTATATTATGAGTATATAACATACATGTATAATAAACTGTAATTGTTTTCTGACTAATGCATCTTATGTGTGTAAACCAATCCTTTGGTCAATAATTGTATTGTAGTGTAATATAATATAATAATGGCAGGAGGGGTAATATTAGTGTTCTGTGTCACTTCTGGAAAGTGGCATTGGTTTAACCAGGCAGAGGACAGTGAATGTGATTGTGTAACTTGAGAGAGGGCATTGAATGTGCTTCTGTAACTAGGACAATGATGTACAGTACAGAGGAGACTTTATTCATATTTATTCAGGAACAATAGCTTCTCAACTGTGTTCTGTCTGATACGATTTCTTATTTTTGACACTACTTCTCCTGCCTTAGAAAACACTCTTTCACAAGGCACCGATGAGGCTGGGGTGCACAGAAACCCAACGGAAAGTTTGTATAAATGCGGGTAGATTAATTTTTGTCTTTCCCAGTACAGAAGAGGGTCCTCCAATCTTCCGATATTTGGTTTCGGACAGGAAGCGCTGGACCTCCATGGTAGCGTCTGCTGTGACATTCTGGATTATCCTTGCTTGCATTATTCAGATTCAGACAACTTTATTGATCCCAAGAAGGGCAATTCAATTCACAGTTTACCCCACAAACAAACACAGACAACATCCAGACAACCATCCAAAATGTTATGTCAATCACAGACCAGTAGAACTGACAAACAGAAGTCGAAGGACAGCAAATAAGTTAATCAAATAGAATAAATAGCAATAAAATAGATAAGAGAAAACAAATAGATAATAAATAGACATTGTTACATGATTCATCATGTAAGGGAATTGTCAATAAAAATCTCACATGAAATGACTACTGTCTGAGTTTAATAACCTGATAGCAGAAGGAATAAAAGAGTTGGCGTAACTGTTAGTTCTCCTCACAGGTGCCTGATAACGGCGTCCTGAAGGCTTCAATGAGAATTCAGGAGACAAAACATGAAGTGGTTGGCTGATAATATTTTTAGCCTTCTTTACCACCTGATTCTTCCAGAGGGAACACAAGTCTCTTCGTTGGACTCCAGTAATCTTGGAGCAAACCTTAACAATGCTATACAGGCTGTTCTTGTCCTTAATGGTTAAACCAACAAATAAAAGAAAAGGTCAGAAGACTTTCGATAAAAGAACAATAAAAGTTAATTAAGATCCTCTCGCTGACATTAAAAGAGTTCAGTTTCCTCAACAAGTAGATTCTCTGTTGACCGCGTTTGACAGTAGACTCTGTATTAATATGAAACTTCAGTTTACAATCCAACACAGATCCAAGATATTTAATACGACTCCACAATCTGAACATCTTCGCCGTGTATGACACTAGCTTTGTTTTCAGTCTTGTGTCTGAAGTCAATGATCATTTCTTTTGTTTTGGAAACATTGAGGTGAAGATAATTATCATCACACCATTTAACAAACTCAGGTAATGCAGGACCACAATCAGACTCTGAGCCTTGAAGTAGAGATAACAGGACAGTGTCAACAGAAAACTTAACAAGAAGCCTGTTCTCCTGAGAAGAGCTGCAGCCGTCGGTGTACATAATAAATAGGAGGGGTGACAACACACACAACCCTGAGGGGGACCTGTGTTTGATTCGGACATCTTGGACATTTGTCCATTCACGAAAAAACCTGCTGGACCCTCACAGTAAGAAAATTTAAAATCAGCATGATGCTGGTCTGGGAGATTAAAATGCACAGTACACAGTGTCCAGTACAAAAGAGTTTAGCGTCCTCCATGCCTTATGTCTGACTGATAAGCAAATTACAGGGGATCAAGTTTTCCATTTATAGAAGACACAATAATATCCTTTAAAATTACATGACACTGTTATCCAGATAACGCCACAGTTTGTTACCTGACCTCAAAACCAAATAAAAACTACTTTGGGTTACAGGTTGAGCATCCTGTGATGTTGATGGCTGATCTGATGGGGACTCCCAGGTTTGAGCAGACCTAATAATGGCTGCACACTCCGATGATAGCCTTTTTATAGCTTCAGTGGCTTTTGTTGAACTGAAAAATCTAATGACCTTTGAACCTAGGGTCCAGTAGTGTTGCTAGTGACATGATGCTCATTGACTGCAGGGTGTGTAGCCTCTCTCTCAGCTGCCTTATGAGGTTGTCTCCCATTTCCCTCACGTTTTATAAAATATATCAGTTTAATGTGATACATAACGCAGGTTGAACGCCACAATAAACATGTGTAAGCCAGAATTCCCTCGGAAGGTCATACACCTTTATGAAAGAAGGGGGCGTAACTTGAAGTGGAGACCGCAGACCCAACCCCGCAACTCGTATTTCAGCAACTGACCATTAGGGGGCAATATCTCACCAGTAGAACTGAGTATACAGTATGACCCTGCAGGTCAGGATGAGCTCTCTCACAGGAGAACTGATGGTGAATGCTGTGCACTCCCTCTCTGTGTATATGTGTCAGTGTGTGAGTGTGTCTGTGTCTGGGATTCATAATTGGAATAGGGCATGTTTCTGGTGTGCTCAACAGGACAAGTGCAACACAAACTCAGCTGTGAACTCTAAAAATGCAAAACAACACAATGCATGCTTGGTTTTCTATACTGAAAAGTAAGGTTCTCATTCAGGTTTTATTCTGAAAAGATTGTAAAGACATAGCAAACATGTTTATCTCAAACAGTAGTTTAATAGTTTGAACATTGGGGAGAAAAAAAACTGATCTATTTTGCAATATATTTTGCATCTATTTATAGCATGCAGCAAAATAGGCTTAGAAATTGAACAGTAGATGCCTTTACATTACATCCAATAAAAATACGTTGGAATCAGTGCGATTTAGAGACTAATATTAAAGAGATTCCAAACCCTGTACATTGTTGCCATTGCATCAGACCCAAACAACAGTTTTTCTCTTGCTCAGTCAGACTCCATTCGTTCCACTCCAGTGAGACATTATGACAACAAAGCATTGTGTGTGTATGCGTGCCAGTGTGTGTTTGCTTATTTAGCATGCTGGCTCACAGATAGACATGCTGTCTCTGTGTCCACCTGCAGCTTTGAAACAGTGTAAAAATGAAAAAGAGGAATCTTTCTCACATCAGTAGTCCTATAGTCTACAAATTTAATTGCATAAAATCGGCATCCACTAAAATGATCACCCTTTAAAGCTTCAGTAGGCAACATTTGTTTGGCATCTTTGGGCAAAAATTCCATAATAATCTTTCAGCATATTGTAATTCAAGTGTTCTGAGAGAAAACTAGACTTCTGCTCCTCCTCATGGCTCTGTTTTCAGGCTTAAAAAAATCTAGCCCATGACGGAAGACTTTGGCCAATCACAGGTCATTTCAGAGAGAGAGAGAGCGTTCCTATTGGCTGTGCTCCGGCTGGTGGGCGGTGCTTGGTATTTCCTCGACAGATCTCAACATGGCTGCTGGGTCACAAACGTTCTCATTTTACAGCTAAACCGTGCATTACAAGATGTTTATGAAAACATTTGAGGTGAGAAATAGAAATTACAATAACAGAATATTAATTCATATTTAATCAGCGCTGCCTAGTTTGACCGTTTGGTCGTAGTTCATGAGTGATTGACAGCAGTCGAACGGCAGGCTCCAGCTCGGCTCTTATTGGTTGTTTTCCTCCGGTCTGTGAAATCTTGCAGATGCCGTTAGGAGCACCGGAGGACACAGAGGCACATTTTTTCAGATTACCTGTCTCATGCACTACTGTCAGGATATAGTGATTGTTTTATAAAAATATATATTTTTTAATCATATTTGCTCCAATCTCAGCTGCTGCTTTAAAGAAGAATACCCAGGAGGGTGGAGCAGTAAGATCCAGCATATCATCATGTACTGTAGTGAGCCATCCATTTTAGTCTTTCCCACTAGGAGGCAGTATTGTGTTGTTAGTCTCACCGGCACCCTGGACAACAACGCCCTTTTCCATCTTATAGTAGCAACCCCTTCACATTTATGCATGTGCATCAGAAACTAGTTTGCTATAACCTCAGAAGTCTTTTGACAAACATTTTGCAGGGAATACCTCTCAGTATATGTGCTACTACTTATGAAGTGTGCATCAGATGCAGTAGTTCCACCCAAAATGTCATCTGTTGACGCCATAAAAGTCTGATTCTTAATCCTTTATGGGCACAGGGCAGGGCGAGGTATGAAAAGGGAGGAGGAAGTGTTTCAGTGTCTTTGAACATGAACAGATTTGCAGATATTTGGTCTGCCAATATGCAAAACCCTTTAACATGAGTACTGAAGGTTAGTGTTGTAAACACGACTGCACTGAGAAATTAAAGAGGACACCCAGATTCAAAAGCCTGTTTACAGCGTCAAAAAAAAAAAAGAAGTACAAATAAACGCTGGTTTTCTTTCCTTCTCAGTAAACCAGCGTCTGTTTGATGCATAGGAGAAATGCATGACATGAAGCTAAGACTTTGGAGGTGTGTTATGTCAACTCCCTCCCTGTGTCTTCATACAAAGATGGTTATATAACTTCGGAGAGGTTGTTTGAACCCACACTGAGGTTACATCCTCTTCAAAGTTCACTTGTTTGGTCAATCGAACCCCCATTGGATCCAGAAGAGTCTCAGCTTTACAGTGATACCCAATTTATGTAATTCCGAGACTGTTTAGGGACCCCAGTATGCAGAAACCATTTTCAGAATAGGCTAAAGTAACATTTATACTGCATGCAAAAAATTGCATTGTGTTTGCCCCAAACTGCATCCTAAAGTGGGCATGTCTGTAAAGGGGAGAACCCATTTTTATTCACATATCTTGAGGTCAGAGGTCAAGGGACCCCTTTGAAAATCACCATGCCAATTTTCCCCCGCCAAAATTTAGCCATACTTCGGAGCGTTTAGCTCCCTTCCTGGTCATGGTTGGGAGCAATGGACTCCTTAGGTTTAGTTTCATGTGCTACTGGTATTTTCACTCTATAGCTCTAAGACTGAGCCTCTGAAAGACGGTAATATCAGCCGAGGGCAGCCTCGCCCTCAAATTTTGGAAGAGGTTGAGGTGAGGAGTCGCACACCCAGAGCATTCTGATCTTTCCTCAACTTAATGCAGGCCTTGGCATTTCAGTAGATATTGTCGGCCAGAAAGTCTTTAGACCCCTTTTGAGACTTCTTTGCTGTCTTACCTTTTATGATTGAGTTCCTTACATCTTCTTTTGGAATCAAACGGACTCACACTTTTGGCTCTAGCAGCTTTAAAGTGGCAGGAGCGGCAGAACACCACAAACATAAAGTTTACACCTACGCGATTGACAGACTCTTTTCTCTCTGATGATATCTTGATTTAGCAGATAACAATTACGGTCTTTGACCTAAAAGCAGGTATATACATGTATCGTCTTCTGACAGAATGTAGGGAAATTTGATTTGTTAAGGCATGTAAATATGGAATGAAACAGACTTATACAATTGGAGCAGGGAGCTTCCAAGTGAATGGTCTCAGATGTGTAAGAGGGGCGCCTGTGTGTTTGTGTGTGTCTATCTTTCGGCACATATTACATCTAATCTTCACCAAACTTGGTACATACCATAGTTAGATGACCCCGAATAAAACTAATGAGTTTGTTTTGGGTATGACTTACCATTTGTAATTGGTAACCAAACTTTTGAAGGTATGTCCTGATGCACTTAAAAGGCCACTACTCTGCACTATTTTGCATCTTCAATGCAAAATTGGATTGTAACCAAATTGAGGAATGTTTTACATACGGCCGTAATGCAAAAGTGTGTAACGTTTCATACAATTCTACCCGCAGGGGGCGCTACAGAAACAATATAATACGATACATCTACATTTCTGTTGTCTTTAACAAGATGAAACCTGGTACGCAGTTTCTCCTTAAAGGGGCTCTATGTAAGAATCAGAAATTGCTTGTTAGCAGTGACAGCTGTGGCCGTTAAGTCAACAGCAGTTAGAGTCCTGTTGCTCGCCCTCGTGCTCGCACAAGGCAAGCGAGCATCAGTCAAAACAGTGAGGCGACACCCACAAGACTAAACGTGATTGACAGTTAAAACCACAACATCACTATGTATTTCACATGCTTGGCAGTAATGATAGCTGGTCTGTCCAAAAGGAATTTTGCTAGCTCAGGGTCCATTTTGATACCCAAAACCAAACAAAGGTTCCTCCATGAATCGAAGGCCCCGTCGATGTTGATCCTAGTTTTCCCCCTGATGTCGGTCATATTCCTGTTTTGCAAGACGGGCTTCACTAGATCTAACTTTTTTTGTGCTTCTTTGGAGTTTGTGTTGGAGTCTGAGTTGTGGTTGGGGTTGTTTGTTGGCGTTAGCGGTTAGTTGCACACTGCGCGGAGCTGAAGAGAGTAACGTCACATGATGTAACATCAGTTGGATTTTCCAGGAAAAGGCAGCCTGCATTCTTCACATTAAAAGCAGACTACAGGCTGATAGAGGAAACCCAGAAAGTTGCAAAAGGTCTCATTTTTTAGGTTATAACCTGTTCACGTGTTGGCAATTAAAAAACAATGAAAAAAAATGTTACATATTCCATTTAAGCATGTGCCTGACATATTGAAGCATGGCACCAATAGCTCCACCTTGTGGCCATTAATAAAACGCGACCATATCTCTTTTACGCATTATTCAAGATGCAGCAATCGCACATATTTTCTTCAGGAAATGCAAATATTCTAGTTTCGATTATTGCTTTATTTCCATTGAAGCTCCTTTGTACACATTTCCTTATTGTTGAAGAGCGTTTTGGCGGCGCAATTGCAGAGCGATGTAGACACATCAGCGCACAAGTATAAATGCTCACAACGCCATAGGCTACGGTGTTGGCTCTGCGTACTGTAGAGCCTACCTACAACTATAAATCAACCTTAAGACTCAATGTGGATGAGGGTGTAGCCAAAGTTATACTTCCCCATGTCTGAGAGGGTACGATAGGGTCTGTGTGACGTTAATTTCATCATCAGAGGGTGTGCGCATAGGCCCTAAAAAAAGATACATGCAAGATTTACAACCTCTGATGTCTTATATAGTAGGTTGCATAGTCAAACATGTCCTTTCACGCTTGACTTGTATGTTGTATCAATACCTCTCTGTCTCAAGTATTTTCCACACATTTTAACATTTTAACAACGCTACATCTTAATCCTTGAGAGTGCATGAAAAGCAAATAGGAGAGAAAAGCAGGTTGTATTCACTTCACATAATGTGATGACAGTCGATGACGGGTGTTATTTTTTGCATCAGATAACTGTTCCAACAACAACAACACACCCACAACGGTCCAACAACTTTCACTGTGCCTCATTGTTTTGGTTTGGCCTACAACAGTGGTGGAACTCGGTCTTCAGATCCTTTACATGACCGCAGTGTAATAATACTCCATAACAAGTAAAAGTCCTGCATTCCAAAGTGAAAATGCAGCAATCATACAATCAGCAAAATGTGCTTAATCAAAAGAGAAAGCACGTTTTACTGTGTGCATTATACTATTGGATTATTATTACTACTGATGCATAAACATGTAAGCAGGATTTTAATGCTGCAGTTGGCAGAGATAGAGATCATTTAAACTACTTTATACTTTTGGGCAAGTTGGATTACCAACTGGGCAAAAAAGAACAACTTCCCCTGCAGCCCCTCCGCAGCAGGTTCACTGTTTATCACTTGTAAATTGGTTGTATGAAATTTGATTCATTTGTTAAAGAAGTACAATATCAACAAAGGCATCCTGCATCATAACCTAATGTCTGTGGCCCTGTCTTGTTGAAAGGTTTTAGACTTAATGTTAGTTTACATTGGGTTGACATGGTATCAGGTTGTACTACAGCATTAGTGGGTCTCTGGGTCTTGGTCATCTAATAAAGGAGGGTAGAAACAGGGGTCCCAATTTCTTTTCTTTTTTTTACCCAGGGACCCCTAACAGGTTAATCCAGCCATGCTGCTTGGTTATTTTAACTCATAATAATGCATCATATTTTATAGATATGTTTTGAATGTAAAATATGGATCTGCAAAGTCAGTAGTATAGCTGCCTGAGGAATGTAATAGTAGAATGAAGGTACAATATTTTCCTCTGAAATGTGGTGGAGTAGCAAGTGGCATCAAATGTAAATACTCAAGTAAAGTACAAGAATCTCAATATTCTACTTAAAGTGGCAGTAGGCAGAATATTTTTGGCATCATTGGGCAAAAATTCCATAATAATCTTTCAGCATATTGCAATTCAAGTGTTCTGAGAGAAAACTAGACTTGTACACCTCCTCATGGCTCTGTTTTCAAGCTTTAGAAAATTTAGCCCATGACGGGAGACTTTGACCAATCACAGGTCATTTTAGAGAGAGAGAGCGTTCCTATTGGCTGTGCTCCGGTCATGTGACTGGTACTTGGCGTTCATTCAAACCGTGCACTACAAGATGATTCTGAAAATATTTGAGGTGAGAAATAGGCATTAACGTAACATAATATTGATTCGGAGTTTGCGAGTGATTGACAGCCGGCTCTCATAGACAGCAGATGCAGATAGCAGACCTCAGATCAGAGGTGACTGCTTGTTTTACTCCGGTCTGTGAAATCTTGCAGATGCCGTTAGGAGCACCGGAGGACACCAATTACACAAGATTTTTTTCAGGTTACCTGTTTCATGCACTACTGTCAGGATACAGCGACCGTTTTATAAAAATAACTTTTTTTAATCATATTTGCTCCAATTTCGCCTACTTCACCTTTAAAGCTACTGCGAGGAACTTTAATTTTGTGTTGATTTTGGCAGTCCCTGTGGACAAAAGCGGGAGTGTTTCCAAGCACCAGTGTCCCTTTAGAAAATCTTTCATTTTACTGCAGCAGGGTCTGACTGTCTGCCCCATGCAGACCTGGTTCTGGTTCTACCATGCCTTCCTTCCCACCAGCTGGGCCTCAGCAGCATATAGGCCGTATTGCTGCTGAGGCCCAGCTGGAGTCTTGAGACCGTTTCATAACAGTTAAAAGTTTCTCATGGTAACTTCAATTACAGTACTTGACTAATTGACTTGAGTTACTTTCCAACACTAGACAGAGCTGATCTGAAGTCTGCCATCGAGCAGCCGTCTATGAGAGCCAGCTGTCAATCACTCGTGAATTCCGACTAAACAGTCAAACTAGGCAACGCTGATCAAATATGAATCAATATTCTGTTACGTTAATGCCTATTTCTCTCCTCAAATGTTTTCAGAAACATCTTGTAGTGTACTGTTTAGCTGTAAAATGAGAACGTTTGTGACCCGGCAGCCATATTCAGATCAGGTTGAGATGGCTTGAAGGAACACCAAGTACCAGTCACATGACCAGAGCATAGCCAATAGGAACGCTCTCTCTCTCTCTGAAATGACCTGTGATTGGTCAAAGTCTCCGTCACGGGCTAGATTTTTTAAAGCCTGAAAACAGAGCCATGACGAGGTGCAGAAGTCTAGTTTTCTCTCAGAACACTTGAATCACAATATGCTGAAAGGTTATTATGGAATTTTTGCCCAATAATGCCAAAGACTTGTTGCCTACTGAAGCTTTAAAAACTAGATGCAAAATTGCCAATGAGAAGCTTTAGGACAACTAAGAGGCTTCTCGACCATATGGGTGGGGGCACAGAGCAGTAACCATCTCAGTACTTTCATTGTCATTTTAGAGAGTGACTCACCCAACACATTTATTACAGCTAGTGCTCTTTTCGGATCGGTGCCTGTAGGCATGGCTTGCTTTTTACCACTGCCAGCAGAAAGCAGGTTCGGGCAAGGTATCAGCACAACTCGCCAAGTATGAAACCAGTCAGATTTGACTCAAAGACAACAAAGGAAAGTATCTCTTAAAGAGGTCACAAGTAAATTTAATTCTTGTCAGAGCCTGTCTTAAGGCAGAGGCTCTTGGTGCTGTAAGGAGTGGTGCAAAAAAACAAAGTTGATCAAAGACTAGTTCTTCATAAAAAGAAAAGTCCAATGAAAATCTCAAATGATCAACTAATAGAATTTAATAGTAGAGCACACAAATCCATCTTTAGTCAACTTTAATAGTCTTTTATAATGCTTCTTTTCTCATCAAAGTGGGAAAGATCCTGCAGAATAGTTTGAGTGTGTAATGTTGGTGCATGTTTGCACGGGTGTGTGTATGGGTGTGAGAGGGCGTGGAGGCATAAATCAGAAATAAGACGAGTCCAAACCACCATGAATACGTCGTAAAGTACAGCAACTCAAACAGGTTGTGTGGAGACATAAGCTACAGCAGGGACTTCACTCAAAACTAACAGCAACTCTGCTTCACTATCACAGTGGAAATATCCATCTGGGTATAAAAAAGTCACTCACTTTGTTTTGTCAAATATTTAGCAATTGACTTCCAACTGAAATAATTCCATTTAATATAAAGGTGTTTTCACTGAAGATAATTACCTTTTTCACCTTACAAAGGATTCCACTGCATGAAAACCACCAGATAAAATATTGACACTCTTTCTGCAAATCATGGATGCATTGAATGTGGACAGTTTTGCATTCGGTCGGAGCAAGCGACGTAGTACAGCAAGCGACACGCAGAGCGAGTGACGGTAGTATTTCGAGCGACCATTATTTAAAGCCCCCAGGAAGAGCGCCGGTCGTTGATGCCAATTTTCGTAGAGGCCAAACAGCGGTACTACAACTTTCGTGTCCGTCACGCGATGCCATTGCCCAAAAAGACTTTTTCCCATAGACTTACAATGGGAAAGAGACATCTGTAAATCAGCAGATACATTTTTTTGAGGTGAATCAACTTCCCAGTATGAACACTCTAATAGCCCTTATTTAAATCATTAGGTCCTAAAAGTTGTAAAACGCACTAACTAAACTGAATCCAGAGTTATTTTCCTTCCTCCGTTCATGTGAATGAGACCCAGATCGAGGCTGGACCGAGGGCTGGGAGGCGGAGTTAGCAAGCTGTGACGACACTGTGACAGCTGTAACACCGAGCCATGTGACCGAGCGGACGCTCATGTGAAGATCGCCGAAAGATTCGGATACTTTTGCACTAGGAAGTCGAGCCATTTTGACATCATGCACCACTGAGCAACTTTCATAGGAATGAACGGGGCCCCGCCTCCAACCCTGTATCCAGTTCTCTTAATACATCCATGGATATGCTGAATGTTGACATTTCTGATCCAAAAGAATGTTTCATAAATAAGCTTCATATTAGCATCGTATCACGCGTATAACGTTACGTAACGTTACGTAAAGCAACGTCCACAACAATGACCGGTTTACTGTACATCCCTTACGTGCTAGTTACGTTGTTACAGTTGTTACGTAATGTTGTTGAATTATTATTTTAACACAAACCATGATCTTTTTTCTAAACTTAACCGAGTAGTTTGGTTGCCTAAACGTAACCAACTGTTTCACAATGTTAACCATGTGCCATTGTGCGTTTCTACAAGCGTGATGCGAGGCTGATGTGAAACCCATTTATGAAATGTATTTTGGATCAGAAATGTCAGCATCCAAAGTATCACATGGTTTGCACAATACCAATATTTTTTTTCTGGTCACTGAATTGGGCCTGTAGTCACTTTATTTTATAGTTTCCAAATCCCATAAATTCATATGAAATCACACACTACAATGTATTCCCCATTTCATGCAACTATGCCAAACAAAAATTGTATCTTGGGTTTAAATATTTCATTCAACATAAACAGTTAGTGTAGCAGCTGTGGCATTTTAGACAAAAGCATCAGTATAATTGATAGCCAGCAGAAAAGGCCTGCCCATGCAGTGAAAGTGACTCCAGTGGCATGTAGTGATTTGCTCGCTACCTGTAGTTAAATCTTTCTGACCTTTTGGAATGTGTCGGAGGCGGAATGAGTGGAACACATTCTGATTGGAGGAGAAAGGGAGAGAGCAAAAACTCCAATGTGCTCATTTCAGATATGCATAGAGGTGTGGTTTTACCTTGAGGTGGTTGGCATTCTTCTCTGACATTGCTGGCCTTATAGTTGCCCCAGGCATCCAATAAGATGAATGCCAAAGTGATGAAGATGACAGGCTGAGATGACAGCTCATAAAAATAGATAAAGTGTATATGGTGTGATGGGACTAGTTTGAGTTGGCTTATGTATGACAAGTTGAATTGCTCAACACAGTCTCTGCAGCACATATACTTACCCCGTTTATCCTTTCCAAAATGATTCATAAAACACCTCTGTGGTGTGAGATTTATCAAAACGCCCTTTCATCAGTCATGAAACTGCACAGTTTGGTCGTTCAGTCATGATATCCAATTTTGAAGTGCAATGGTTAATGTTTTGGTTAGAAATGCATACAGAGATGTGAGAACAAAACTGACAGGAGGACAGCAGGTGACCTGCAGATATAGACATACTAGTTACAATGCCAGTTATCAATACAAAGTGAAATGTGCCAAAACTTGGGTGAGCATTAGTTTGGAAGCCCATTATTGATCTTTAACGATGTTTTGACCTATGCCAGATGTTTGGCTATATAGCCTTAGCTTTTGAGACACAGAGTATTCCAATTTATAATAATTCTGGTATGCAACAAGTTTGAAGATCCATCATCCATCCATTACCTGTAACTGCTTATCCTACTCAGGGTCGCGGGGGGCGAAGGCAAAGACGAAGGCGAAGGCGAAGGCGGGGTTCACCCTGGACAGGTCACCAGACTATCACAGGGCTCTCACAGAGACACACAACCATTCACACTCACACTCACACCTACGGGCAATTTAGAGTCATAAATTAACCTAACCTGCATGTCTTTGGACCACGCAGAAGAGTTTGAACGTGTGACCCTCTTGCTGTGAGGCGGCAGTGCTAATAACCACTGCACCACCGTGCCGCCCAGGTCTGAGGATGCAAAGAGTAAATATGTCCATGATTCAGAGGTGAGGAGGAAAGCTTGTTCACAAGGATAATTCCGACTGAGGTGATTAAACCATGGGAAAAAAAAGAAGAAATAATTAGTATGAAGTATTTTGGGTGTAGACTGCAGAGTGAGTTCCCGAGAGGCGTGGGCCAGGGTGGGGCATATTTGTAAAGGTGCTTAGCGTAAATACTAAAAAAGTATTCTCACCAGTTTTATCCTTCTGAACTGAACTGAACCGTTTGCCAACATCAACAAACAGAAGGATAAAGAGCCGCATAAACAATGTGTCAGTATGAATCGCCTAATAGCTAGTGAGATCACTCAGTAAAAGAAGCCTTGTATTGAATGTTCTTGTGTTGTCTCCTAAGCAACCTTCAAGAACTGGTCATGAAGAGAGCACTTTATGTGCACAGCATGATACTGATTTAAAAAACATGCTGAATCGGCTGAAAAACGTCCGACACAGGCAAACTAGGGCCGATGGTGCAGGACACACCGCAAAAACTAGACCGACACTCACTCACCGACAGCCCCAATCTGTCGGCCCAAACACAACAAGCTGACGCTTTTAGGTGGCGGCCTCTAGTGGCCGTAATAATTATGACGGTGGCAAAGGAGAAAGTGAGGTGATGTAGTATAAAGACCAACAGTGAAGCCAATGCGGAAGTGCCTTCAACTTGCATTCTTTCTAATAGCCAGCAGGGGGCGACTCCTCTGGTTGCAAAAGCAAGTCTGATTGTATAGAAGTCTATGAGAAAATGAGCCTACTTCTCACTTGATTTGTTACTTCAGTGAACATTGTAAACGTGAGTTTATGGTTTCAATCGCTAGTTTCAAGTCTTCTTCAATACAGCATGATGTTCATCTAGTAAATTATGGTCCCATTTAGAGTCAAATAAAGGATAAAGCAGGATATGCTTTAGATTGTGGCTACCTTGAGATTTACAGGTCGCTACCACTGTGTTGTCCGGGCTGGGTGTTGTCTGTGTCTTCGTCTTAGAACTTTAACCCTTTCGCAGTGTGTTTTTAGTTCATGAAAGTTAATTGTAACATTTTGGTCGCCTAAAAATGCCTTATTCAGTATTCGCTTCTACTTAAGCGCCACCCTCTCATGTCACTTCGGTTTGCCAAAAACCAAGATGGTGACGGCGAAAAACCAAGATGTAGATGGCCAAATTGCAGACTGTCGGCTTGGTGTGTCAGGGCCTTTAGGTGGTGACCTATAGTTGCCATAGTAATTATGGCGGTAGCATAATAAGCAGTATAAAGAGCAACAAAGTCTGTGTACAGCAGCAGGCAACCTCCGGGTCTGAAAAGTGAAGCCAATGTGGAAGTGCCTTCAACTTGCATTCTTTCTAATGGCCAACAAGGGACGACTCCTCTGGTTGCAAAAACAATTCAGATTGTATAGAAGTCTATGAGAAAATGAGCCTACTTCTCACATGAGTTTATGGTTTTATTCACTAGTTTAAAGTCTTCGATACAGCATGAAGTTCGTTTAGTAAATTATAGTCCCATTTAGAGTAAAATAGACCATAAAGCAGGGTATGCTTTAGGGTGGGGCTACCTTGGGATTGACAGGTCGCTACCACGGTGTTGTCCTGTCTGGGTGTTGTCTGTGTTTTCGTCTTAGAACTTTAACCCTTTCACAGTGTGTTTTCAGTTCATGACAGTTAATTGCAACATTTTGGTCACTTAAAAATTCTTTATTAAGTGTTCGGTTGTACTTAGCTCCACCCTCTCGTGTCACTTCTGATTGCGAAAAAAACAAGATAGCGACGGCCATGAACCAAGATGGCGACAACAAAAATGCTGAACCCGAGGCTTCAAAACCGTTGTCCACAAACCAATGGGGTACGTCACAGTGACTACATCCACCTCTTATATACAGTCTATGGTGTAGAGAGGAGGTTGGGATGCATCGATGGATCAAACAAACACAGAACTTTGTGAAAAGTCAACATTGACTTATTTTAACTTACCTACTTAAGTTAAGCCTGCAGTAGGCAGAATGTTTTTGGGCAAAAATGGCATTGTGAAAAAATTCCATAATAACATTTTAGCATATTGTAATTCAAGTGTTCTGAGAGATAACTAGACTTCTGCACCTCCTCATGGCTCTGCTTTAGGCTTTAAAAAAAATCTAGCAGGTGACAGGAGACTTTGGCCAATCACAGGTTATTTCAGAGAGAGAGAGCGTTCCTATTGGCTGTGCTCCGGCTGGTGGGCGGTGCTTGGTATTTTCTCAACTGATCTCAACATGGCTGCCAGGTCACAAACTTTCTTATTTTATAGCTAAACAGTACACTACAAGATGTTTCTGAAAACATTTGAGGCCAGAAATAGGCATTACAGTAACAGAATTTTGATTCATATTTGATCAGCGCTGCCTAGTTTGACTGTTTGATTGGAGTCTGCGAGTGATTGACAGCTGCTCTCTGCATTTTGCCCCCGTCCCTTTCAGTCAGAGAGAGGATGAGAGGTTACATACGTCATGTCCAGTTCGCACCTTCTCCATGTATGTTGAGTATCGCTCTAATCAATTATTTGTTTGTTATGGACCTCAGACAGCAGGCAAAGCCCTGTCTAAAGAGCGTTTGTCAAACTGGATAGTGGAGGCTATTACCCTGGCTTACTCCGCCACAGGACAGGTACCCACAGATGGCCTGAGAGCACACTCTACTAGGGGTGTGGCCACTTCCTGGGCACTGTTACAAGGTGGAGAATATACAGTATGTGCCTCTTGGGCCAACCACATACTTTTGTGAGGTTTTATAGCCTTGATATGACAGAGTCTTCGGTAGCTCATTCAGTTTTTGAATGCTGTCAGACATTACCTGCTATGGTTTGCCATATTTCTACTATAAATATAGTATTGAGTGACCCATTTTTTCACAATACTGAGGTCTGGACAATCAGTGTTTATGTGGAGAGGTGCACTGCTTTCGGGCCTGCAGATATCTCCAGTGGTCCTAACAGTTGTGTCAGCAAGGGTTGGGAATATACATATGGCATTAGTACGAACTCAAGTTCGAAATGAAGTAAAACGGTTTTATGAATGAGAACGAGTTCGTACAATAAGGCCTGGCTGACACCTGTTCAGGAGCTGAATTTTGGGTACTAGAGGAAGTTGTACACTCTGTGATGGTATTTATACTGCTGAGTGTGTAACAAACATACTTATTTGAACCCAAATGATCTTTTCCTACACCTAACCAAGTAATTTTGTTACCTACACCTAACTGTCGTTTAGGTATGAGGACATGTTGCATTATTTATTTTACATTTTTGTCTTGTTTAATTACAGTATGATCAGTTGAAGATACTGGGCTATTGGTTGATTTCATTTATGGTTAGATATCATTGGTGTTGGATTCACAATGACAGTAAATTGATAAATTTGGTTTATTGCTCAGACAACTTTCTCCTACTCTTTCTCAACTGCTATCCCCTCCAACATTGACGAAAATAAGCATTGCACACATTCTTTAATCGTCTACTGGTCCATGTTTCATTTCCTAGTTCCTGCCCAAGTGTTCTTGAAGTTGATGATTTATGATAACATTTGTTGTTTATTTGTAAGTTGAACTACAAAATGGTTGTGATCCTTCTTCTGGTGGGTCCCAAAATGACCACACTGCCAATAATTGATGTTAACAGAGAAAAGAAATACAATAGTAATATGTAGTTTGCTGTTTAAGTTCCACAATTTGGCTTGCAGGCTGTTAACTCTGCAGTAACAGGGACTCCAGGTGCATCATCAGCGATATTTACACAACCCACATAAAACTGCATTTGAACGCCTATGATTGGCAATGGCAAACAATTTGCATACCCAGATTTCAAGAAAGTGTGTTTTAAGGAAACAAACAAGTGTGCTTTAATGAAACAAATATGTCTCCACCCCATCCAACCCCATTCATCCAAACTGGATTACATGAATACTGTGCCTTTGAGGTAGTCACATACCTTCAGCTATTTCAGGGAGTGCCTTGAACCAATAAACCAATGTGACACACTGATAAAACTCACCCAAGCGTTACAGAGAACATAGAAATTACTACTTACTGATACTGAAACAATGCTGAATTGATCTGTGCCAGGTATCGCAGTGTGAGGACCGTCACAGTAAACATAGATCCACTCTCATGGGTGAAGCACAGCCCCAGGCTAGCCTGCTGGAGCAGTTTGATTATGCAGCTCCCAATGATGAGAAAAGGTGTGATATAACAGCTGAACTGGCAAGTTACTTCATGCTCTGAGAGTGAGCAGGTACATAGAGGACAAGTCCCTCTCCAACTCATCTCTGGGGTACACTAAAATGAATAGTTTAATAAATTAGTGCAGTGCCTGTTGAAAACATGTCTGTTCAGAACGGGCCGAAGGCTTGGCCTGTGGTGTTGCTGCTTGCAGCTGTTGGGACCTACTGCTCTAGATGGCGGCTGAGCCATTGAATTACATTTCCCAGGGTCATTGAGTTCCTTAACTCCATCCATGTAATAACCACTGGTTACTGTAAGTCCTATGAACCGCAGCATCAGCTGCAAGTCTCCAGGAAGAGCGCCGGGATTTGAAGCAAATTTCTTTTGAGGTAAATCAATTTCTCAGTTTGAACACTTGAATAGCCCTTATTTAATTCAGATCATCAACTCCATGATCATAACAGAATATAATATCTTTCACAACTGCTTATTTTAGAAATTCCACCGCAAGAAAATGTGTTCTTTGTTATGTGCGCTTAGAGTTTCCCATAAACTTTGTTTCAAGCTGACGTGTCACGAGACCCGACACATATCTGTAAAACACTCAAATGTCCCGGTTTTCAACAGTCACTAACAAATTGTTCCTGTTTTCACTACAATTAAAATAATAATATTATACTTACATAGACGTTTATCATGTTCCATTCATTAATTAATTTGTACGCATGAGAACCATCACAGTGCACCAACATCCCTCTCTATAGAGAGGGATGTTGCGCGCAGTCAAGCCACAATTACGCACGGACGCAACAGATATCTGCTGATCCGCATTAAGTGTAGATCTGAACCACAGAACCCTCCGTGCTTATGTGGACATCAAATGTGTCGTTTTGATAAATTATTCTACACAGTTCCTCCTGCGCATCAACAGGCATTTCGCTCCGCTTATAACTCCCTCAGGACCGTCCGTTCCGTCTTTCACCCGGTGTCTCCATCCTGACCAAAATTTAATCTGAGCTCCACCATTTCAATTTCAATAGCCTGAGACAAAACAAGTGGAAAAATAATGTATGTAGTCCTAGACAACAATACGTTTCCTCTGAGGGAAACTCTCTACAGGACTCCCAAATTGTCATGACGGGGATGGCCCTGTGATTAAAGGGGGAGAAAGTAGTGAATGTGATAAGTCATGATTGTCACTCACAGTCTCTAATGCACCCACCTAATAATGCCTTCTTTCTGATCCCACTGTGTATTCAAATGCGCCACAGGTGCGCCAAGTTAACCATCCTGATGATGGGCTAGAGATTAATTGCCACATTTACCTTGGTAATGATTAATAAAAGAGAGTCAAGATGAAATAGGATCTACTTTACATCTCTTGTGACTATCAAAATAATAACTATTAAGTATTAGACATAGACTGCATATAGGAAGTGGACATACGTAACATCACCCATTGGATTGTGGACTGCTGTTTTGAAGCCTCGAGTTTGGCACTTTGGCCGTCTGCAACCAGAAATTCAATTCAATTAAATGTATCTTTATATAGTGTCAAATCATAACCAAAGTTATCTCAAGACGCTTTTCATATAGAGCAGGTTTAGACCGTACTCTATCATTTAGAGACCCAACAAGAGATCCCCCATGAGCATGCATTCTTATGCGACAATGGCAAGGAAAAACTCCCCTTTAGCGGGTAGAAACTTTGGGCAGAACCAGGCTCTGGGTAGGCGACCATCTGCCTCGACCGGTTCGATTTTGAGAGAGAGGGAGAGAGACAGAGGGGGGGAGGGGGGGGGGGAGAGGGAGAGGGAGAGAGAAAGAGGGGGGTCTACCTTTGGAGACTCTAGGAACCTCAAGTAACCCTGCTGCATTCTGGGAGCGCAGTGTTCTAGTGGGGTAGTAGGGTACTATGAGCTCTTTAAAATATGATGGTGCCCGACTGTTTAGGGCTTTGTAGGTGAGGAGGATGATTTTAAATTATATTCTGGATATTACAGGGAACCAGTGCAGAGACACTAATAAGGGAGAAATATGATGTCTTTGTGTAGTTCTTGTCAGTATACAAGCAGCAGCATTCTGGATTAACTGGAGAGTCCTAAGAGACCTCAGAAATTACATGAGAGGGTGGAGCAAAGTATAACCGAACGCTGAATAAGACATTTCTAGGCGACCAGAAAGGTTATAATTATCTTTAATGATCTGAACACACTGTGAAAGGATTTAAGTTGTAAAACAACAACAACAACAGGGACAACTCCCAGACCAGACAACGGCGTGGCAGCGACCCGTCAATCACAAGGTAGCCACACCCTAAAGCATACCTTTATTGTCTATTTTACTCTAAATGGGGCCATAATTTACAAAGTGAACATCATTCGGTATTGAAGAAGATTTGCTTCTTTCTTTCTGTACTGCACATGTTCAACTCTGAACAGAGATGAGACAGATGTGAGGTGGCTCTCTCATTCGCCACTTCCATCATCAGCTCTGGGAAAAAAATGATCCCTGCCTCCCAAAACCGATGATGGAAGTAGTTAAAGAGTGAGCCATCTCGCTTCTTTCTCATCTCTGTTGATCTTGTTTACACATGCACAGTACTGATCACCAGGTGCTATCAGGGAGTGTAATGTTAGTCAGAGTTAGCAAAATGTAGAAAATGCATTAAAAAAGTGACATGTTTTTAATGCACTGGTATTGGATCGGTACAGACAGACTGTGGTCTTGGGACACTACTTTACTGTTGCAGGGATAAGTTGTAGGTAACCTCAGAGTTAACCTCTGTCACTACACTCAGAAATAGACAGTATACAGGGGAGTGACTGTGGCAGTGCTTCCATTATTTTGTCTACCCGTCTACATTCAGCATGCAGGTAGTGCCAGGCTGTGGTTCTTCTTTCCCAACTCTCAATAACAGTCACTGCTATGATGCATGTATTAATCATTCACACACACACACACACACACACACACACACACACACACACACACACACACACACACACACACACACACACACATACACACACACACACACACACACAATGTGACTGGCCAGAACACAAATGGATATAATTAAATTAAAATAACCCACACTGAAAATGTGTGTTTGCGTGCAAACAAATCAACAGAAACGCATATAGACAAGCACAGATTTACCATATTTGTGCTTGTCAATGAAGACAGCAAAGAAATATGCAAGGCTCTTGTTCCACACTGCCATCTTCAAGTTCAGCTTTGCCTCCACTCTGCCAGTTTGCCCTCTGGATACTGCAGTACTGGGTGTGGTCGCACAAGATTAGAGCTGTAGAAAGGTGTATCCCAATGAATGGCACATTGTCAGAATGCTGACAGATGCGTCTTTTGCTGCATTAATGGCCTGCAGAAGAAGCAGTAAGGTCATGGGCTATCCGCAGCTCTGCACTGTGCACATTGGCTTTGAAATAAAACAATGACTATGAAGACCTATACTGCATGGATTTTCATTTCTTGCCCTTCAGTTTGGGTTTCCAGCACGGTTGACGGCCAATGTCGGCTAAAAACATGTTTTTTCATGGTGTATATTTAAGTCATTGATCACTACCTGCAGTAGTGTCATAAAATTTAATAAAAAAGGGTATAAGTCCTACACAGAGGGAACATTGCACTCATTGTAGTTGACCTTGCACTGAATCATCCTAATTCAGCTGAAGGCGTGGCAGTCATCTAAATCTTTACTTTATACAGTGGAAAGAATTCCCCTCTGGCTTGATGGACTCAGTCCACTAACACTCCCTTGTAGTGGCTTTTGTCAAACAAGGTAATTTAGTAGGTTACGTGTGAAAGAGGGAGTAGTAGGGAGTAGCAGAACTGTGTGCAGATGTAGCCAACACCACACCTTAATCACAGACTTTTACTGCAGCACTAACTGCACTGACTATCAAGAGCTCAGCTTTAAAACGTGTAGCTCTGTCTGTGTTTAAATATAAAGCAAGGGACAGTTGAAAAGAATGACACATTGAAAAGACAAAAAGTATATTATCATTGAAAAGTGTTTGTCATCAAACCTGTGGTTTATTTATTTGAAAAAACATGTAAGAATCCAACATTCTCACTCCCAACTCGTCAAATACCGTCGCTTGGTCAGTGCCCCTCGGCATCGGAGACCGATGCACGGGATCACCCTTTTGCGTTATTCCCCCCCCCCCACACACACACACACTCCTACTCACCAAGCAGCGGCATTTGACGAGTTGGGAGTGAGAACAGGTTGAAGAATCATTTCACTTTATTTACCACAGTCTGACCAGACCAAAACAAAGTCAGAGACAGGGAACTAAAGTGGATTTACCTTAGAAATTTGCATTTGTGTTGTTAAGATGTGTGTGGCTCAGAGAATGACAAATACAAAGTTGTTGTAAAATTCACCTTCAAATAAAACTTTTACATGTGTTACCACTTTTTTTTAACTAAAATAAATGATGTGTATGCAGTGTTACAGCATGTCATGCTCTTTAGCAGCTGCTGTAAACCATGTTTGGTGGTTTAACCTTTAGTGCATTGCCTAGAGACTTATACAGATAAACAACCTGACCTTTATTCCATAATCCCTACAGGAAAAACACGACAAGACCAAGCAAGCGACAATGGTACTTGAACAATTGGGAGAATGAGAGATGCTATCTTCAGTGTAGATGTCATCTGAACTCAGATGATACCAATCAAATGCACCAAGAGGACTCAAAACACATATAGTTGCTATAGTAGTATATGAAAATATAAACCTGACTGCCAGCAGTTCCTCATGCTTTGACAGTTGATCAAAGTAAATCAAGTGCAAACTCGTCTTTTTATTTTTATTCTTGATTTGTATTCATGGAAAGCATACATGTCCATCAGGATTCCTTGTAAGTTACACTTACAAGGAATCAGGATGCTTGTGTTACCCCTAAGTAGCCTACAGTATCTCTACAGGCAGAAGATTGCAAAAAAAGAGATCATATAAACAAGCTTCCCTGTGAGTTATGTGAACTTTATGTCCTTATGTGTAATCAGTGAAAACATTTGTTTAGGGCCACAAATGTGACATCATTTTATGTGTAGAAATTTTACTGGAGATGAAACAGAATTGTGCTTCGTTACAAATTAGGTAATTTACAAAGGTAATGGATGTCTCCAGTCAGCGTCAGTTTCAGACCCCTCAGTCCACACCAAGCTTAAAGCTTCAGTAGGCAACACGTTTTTGGCATCCTTGGGCAAAAATTCCATAATAACCTTTCAGCATATTGTAATTCAAGTGTTCTAAGAGAAAACTAGACCTCTGCTCCTCCTCATGGCTCTGTTTTCAGGCTTTAAAAAAATCTATCCCGTGACGGACAACTTTGACCAACCACAGGTCATTTCAGAGAGAGAGAGCGTTCCTATTGGCTGTGCTCCGTCTGGTGGGCTGTAATTGTTATTTTCTCAGCAGATCTCAACATGGCTGCTGGGTCACAAACTTTCTAATTTCACAGCTAAACAGTACACTACTAGATGTTTCTGAAAACATTTGAGGTGAGAAATAGACATTACAGTAACTGAATATTACAGGGGGTATTTAGGGGGAGATAGGAAGTCAACAGTAGATGTCACATACATTAATTTGAAATGCAGCTCATTACTGTGTGTCAAGTTGTTCTAGTCATAAATCTGTAATAAACATGAATGAATGAATTAATTAATTCAAATTAATTATGAAAATGTATAAGGGCTTAGAACATTGTGATTGAAGTATATGATGGCCATTCCCATGCTCACTTATGTCTCATAAGTTGTTGCAGCAATTGTTGGGTTGATACCATTTGTTACACAGAATTGGTGCTAAATTTAACCAATTTTAAGCCGAGGATTGATAAAAAATGATCAATAATCCCTCCAAAATACCACATTAAGACACCAAGACCTTGAGGAACACCATAGAAAAAGCCATGCTGTGATTTGGGATCAAAAACCTTTGACATTTGGAGATTTCTGCAAGAATTGCATTTTTTGGCAATTGGATGGCGAGCACTTCTGTTCTGGAAACTGCTCAGAAACCCCCTTATTGTCAATCTAGCTAGGAAAGCCATCCATCCTCTGAATGCTCTAGGTCTTTAGTTTGTGGTTGTGAAGTTTCATGAGGCTGTGATTATCCTAGAGGTCACCACAGGTCATTTTATAAAGTAAGGTCAAATAAAAACAAATGGTCTCAATACAATGAAATGGCTACTATGGGGACTCATATCATCACACATGAATACAGTTGGGTTCATTGGATCCACAAGAGTCTCAGCTTTACAGTGATACCCAGTTGATGTAAATTAATTCCAAGACTGTTTAGGGACCCCAGTATGCAGAAACATTCAAATACACCATTTTAGAACAGGAGAAAATAACACATTTATACAACATGCAAAAAACTGCATGTGATCAGAGATCAGAGGTCAAGTGACCCCTCTGAAAATGACCATGGCAATTTTTCCCTCGCCAAAATTTAGCCCAACTTTGGAGCGTTATTTAGCCTCCTTCCCGACAAGCTTCACCCTAACTCAAAAACTGAACCTGCTAGAGCCTCTGAAAGACAGTAAAGTTAGTCGGGATGGTCTCAGAGGGTTAACAAGCCCAGGTGTACTTGTCATTGAGAAGAGTAAATCTAAAAAAAGCAAATACAATAATACAAGGGCAACTTTTCTAATAGATTATTAGTGTAAAACACCCTAAAAGACAAATCAGGTCATTTCTTGTGTTTAAGAGATGACATTGTGTTCTGCAGTGTACCTCTATGGCCTTGGCTCAGGTGACTTGACCACTAAGGTGTGGCACACAGTGCATGGCGGTATACAGTATGTTCTTGTCCCTGCCAAGACAACCAGCAAAAGCATTTGGAATTTTTACCACATCACAATACCGGAGTTCGCTGTCAAGTCCGATGTCAGTTATGTCAATATCAATTTACAACATTCTATGGTAAAAACACCGTCCCAATTGGCACCTAATAGCGCTAGGCACTAAAGTACTGCACGTTAGGAACAATTCATCCTCATTTAATTACTCTGTCTTCTCAGCAGTTCCTCTTGCCAAGTTTCAGCAGAGTAAACTCCCATCTCAAGGTTGGTTCTCACAGAGAAAATGAGCTTGTGAACATTCCACGACAAGTGCTGACTAGAAAGTCTGAAATGTCACCTGTCATATCATGTGAGATCAAATACAATCCTGTACCACATTTGTGGGCCATCGCCTGTAAGGAAAGGTTAAAAGCTTTCCTTTCATAATCCAATATCTTTGGATGAAAACTGGATGACTGGATGTGAGTATTTCTGAAAAGGTTAAAGATGTAATAGGGTGAAGCCCTCATTTTTGCAGCGGGGATCTGTCCCTCATTGTATATGCAGACAAAATGTGCACATGAATGTTTTAGATCCAGTTAATCATATTATTTACATATCTACATCAAATACTATGCGCCTCCAGTTACATAAATCTGTAGTGTAAAGGCCTTAGCACACCAAGTTCGTAGTGTTCATACGCTTTTTTTTTTTTTGATCCATCATCCGAAAAAAAACCCTGTTATGCACAAACTCGTCTAGTCTCTCTGTGATCTGTGATTCATGCTACAAAGCTATGGTGCAATTCCTTGGAATATGCACCAAATGTGGTACCCAACAACTCCCCAAATTAAAAGTTGAACAATAGGATTAGTTTAGAATGTTAGATTGCTATCATCTGTCATTACCATGTATCAATTTAGACCAAGTTCCCCCTTCCCCTTTAGATTTCAAAGCATGACTGGATGTCATAGAGAGCCTGAGTCCCCTTCCAGTGGAACCCATGGGACCTTATTTTGGAAAAAAATATGAACGGTAGTCAACGATCCCGTTTGAATTACGCCATGAATCGCACATATGATGTTTGTCAATTTTAAAAGATAATTTTCCAAGTCAAGAAAGTCACAGTTTGTCGTAGTATCATTTAGTTTTGTGTGAAACCGCTCAGTGAACTACATCTCTCGTCTCGCACAATATACGTTGCCAACACTAGCTAGCTAAAGTAGCTATGACCACGCACAAATGAAACGTTATCTTACCTGATGCGTTTCATCCAGCGACTCCTGGTCTATGTATCAACCGGGAAGAGAAAGAACGATCAGACCCGTCGCTGGTGTGAGTACATCCCAGTACGAAACACACAGGCATTGTAGCTTCAGAGAGAGAGAGAGAGAGAGAGAGACGTCACTTACGCGACTTTTGGGTGTGTCGTCTTTCTTAAGATTATTTTTGGGGCTTTTTTATGCCTTTATTGATAGTGAGGGAGGGACAGTAATGAAAGGGGAGAGAGAGAGAGGGGGAGACGTGCAGCAAAGGTCGGATTCAAACCCCGGACCGCTGCGGTAAGGACTCAGTCTTGGTACCGGGGGCGCCCGCTCTACCAGGTGAGCTACAGTGGCGCCCCTGTAGTCTTTATAATTATGTATTTTCACAGTCATATACTTCAACAGTTTTACAACAGACTTTTTTGACTTGCAAAATTATCTTTTAAATTGACAGACATCATATGTGTAATTCATGGCGCAATTCAAAAAAATAGTTATCCCTCTCCGTTGACTACCGTTCTTATTTTTCTCTGAAATAAGGTCCCATGGGGTCACCCGGAAGGGGGCGTGACTCCGGCTCTCTATTGCCTTTTGTGTGGCAAGGGGACCAAAAGCATTAAAGCACTTGGAGCAAAGCATGCTCAGTGCTCCATAGTTATAAAAAAAAATAATGCATTTCATGGATGTAAGTGTTGCACAATCAGTTCATTGTTTGAATAGATTCTTGTGTATGAAACAAATCCACAGTGGTAACCTCCCCTCCCAAATAACTGAAACAAACCAGGCCTGCCAGGTCTGAAAACACCACTAAACACCGTCACTGTGCTCAGCCCCAACCGACACATGCTGCCTGCCATCCCCTTCTTGCTCATCACTGTGATGGCTGAAAGTGGTGGCTGATCGTGTTTGTCAGTGCCTCTCTTTTATGATCACAATTATGCAATTCTTTCCTTGGGTTAATGCTATGGGCTACGAACGGGCCAGCAGGCTGTGGCCTGAGACTGGTCAGATGTTCACCTGGGTGGTCTCAATGAATGCAAGGCGATAATCACTCCCCAACCAAGTGAATTTAGTTGCCCTCCATTAACCATAGGTCGATGTAGATTAATTAGTATGTTGCATATGAATGTAGTTCTTAGACGAGAGAATGTTGGAAGTGAGAGTGAAGTACTAGCATTTTATTTTGGGGTGTGACTCAATTGTGCCCTACGGCTTATTTAGATGCTACTACAGTACAGAGACCGGGAAGCCAACACCTATATCAGAGCTGCTGAGATGGGTTTCAACAGGTATCAACCGTTCTAATTCTGTTAGAACGAAGAATGTCATTTGCTTTTAACTCCTGGTGCTCTGACATTAATGCAGCAGAGATGCAAGTTGAAAATTACCTTTTCAAAGATGAAACATTTAAAAGGGTGCAATAAATGTTCATAATGTGTAAATAAGTAAAAAAAAAAAAAAGAAAAAACGAGTAACTGAACATTGGTCATAACAAACTATTAAAAGCCATTTTATGAGTAACGAAGACATGTACAGTGCCTTAAAGCAACCAACAAACTGCAGGCCTGAACACATATATAACAGGATTGTGGAATTAAACCAATAACTCTGGAATTCAAGATTGAGTTTAACACTCTAACTCCATAAAATGTCCTAAGATTACATTCACCAAGCATGCTTTTATGCCCCATATGTTCTGTTCATATTTATCTCAGAGAATATGACGTAATGCAACTAAATTTGGGTGTCTGAAGATGTGTCCACTTCCATGGTCAAGTGCCTCTACCCTCTCACTGATTAGTTATGGTTAAAGGGTCAGTTCACCCAAATGACAAAGATATTTTGTCACTCACCCCTGGTGGTATTTAATCAAGCCGACATGTTTGATTTTTCCAGGTTTTGATGACTCTGTCTGAGATTTCTGTCTCTACCCTACTTTCAGTGTTGTGTGGTTTGAGCGTTTACATATTTATAAGCATAGTGCAAATGTTCATGTCTTCAGGAATCTATGCACAAATGCATACATACAATGCATTTACATGCATACATTCAAACATATGCAGGGTCAACTTTCACAAGAGCTGGTCAGAATGTGTTTTGCACATCCAGTGAGATTTTACCAATTTAAACTTTAGTTTAAGCTCTATATATTCATATTTTATACATCCCACAAGATGATGAAAAGAAGAAAGTGGTGGATCAGTGACAATATAGGTCTCCACCTCCCCACCTCCCACTCCTCCAACCACCCGCACCTCTCAGAAAACCCCCAGCTAATCAAGTAAAAAATGTCTTTCCTCCCCTCTCACCCCTGGTTCTGATGCCATATTCCTCTGTGAGCACCTGGGTGTGTCTGCACTGATCACATTACAGGGGTGGCACTGTTACCTGTCTGACAGGCTGAGCTGCTCCAAGCCAATCTACCTGCCTGCGAGTGCACCTTCCGGGATGCAGGTAATTGGAGGAGGGTTGATGGATAGGTGCAGAGGAGGTGGAGCTCACTGGGCCCTCCTCCACAGTTGACGGCAGATAAAAATCCATTACAGACAAGGAGAAGGTACTTAGAGGGACTTGACTCTCCTCTGAGTGCTCTCCTCTGCTCTGCCAAACCTCTCTCTCTGCTCCCCTTTTTCTCTGTGAATCCTTCCCTTTCAGAGGAAACAAAATGAGCATGACTTCTAGGAGTATGAAGACTGTGAGCTATCGCAGCAGTGGCGGTGGCGGTAGCTTTGGCGGTGTCGGTGTCGGTGGCGGTGTCAGAATCATGAATGGATACAGTGGTGGTATGAGTGGCAGAATGAATACCTCACAATCTGTTCAGCTCACCGGGAGAGGCAGGCAAATGAGTTCGGCATCTTTAAGGCAAAGCAGCGGTGGTGGTGGTTTTGGCGGCGGTGGTTTCAGCAGCGGTAGTTTCAGCGGCGGTGGTTTCGGCGGCAGTGGTTTTGGCGGCGGCGGCGGTGGTTTTGGCGGCGGCGGCGGCGGTGGATACGGCGGCGGTGGCTTTGGCGGCGGCGGCGGTGGTTTTGGCGGCGGCGGCGGTGGATACGGCGGCGGCTGCATCCCACCCATCACACAAGTCACATGCAACACGGGCCTGCTGGCCCCCTTGTGTCTTGAAATCGACCCCAACATCCAGACTGTTCGAACCCAAGAGAAAGAGCAGATCAAGACCCTTAACAACCGCTTCGCCAGCTTCATTGACAAGGTGAGGATCCCTTTTCTATGTTACGTTAATGTCCCACACCATTTCAAAAGAATGTTGAAAGTCTTATATCTGATTTTAAAAATGACCATGACATGTCATATATATTGTGTTGTTTGATATGTTAACTGTAATTTGGTTTAACAATAGATGTATTATGAATGAACTGGGGAGCATGAAATATGAGCAATAGACGGTGGATGCACTGCCCTGAAACAGACCATAATTGGCCCTTTGCCAGCTGTCTCTGTGTAGAGTGAGAGGTAGGAAACACTAGAGTGGTCGTATCCAGTGACTGGTGGCTCTCAGTATGAGGGAAAGAAGGGATCAGGTTATCACCATGGCAGCATGGACTCACAAGCTTTCCATTGTAGAAAGTGGACCCCCTCTTAACTATTTCCAATGCATTGCATAATGCAAAAATCTTTGCATGAATGCTTTTGTCATTTATTTCATATGAAGAGATACAATGATGGAGTCTTTTAAATTTACCCATCTACACTTTTGTCTATAAATGAAGACCTCATAAAGAAGATGAGAGACCTTTCCTCTCAGGCAGAAAGGAAAAGCAAGTTAACCACAACATGTGAGGGGACATTCTCAGTTATCTTCTCCTGCAGTGTGTTCATACCACACCTCATCTGTCTTTACCAGGGTGATCTGATTCCATCTCGTTCATTCAGAGTAGACTTCTTATTATTATATGTCTCAAAATGAAATATTGTGCATTAAACGTTCAAACTAGTAGTAGTTTGTTTATGGAACATTTCAATTTAACATTTCTATGAAATAGAAATACAAATGGTAGCATTGGCACTCAATTGATGTGACAGTTAATAGCTTCAGGCATGTAGCATTAATTACTGAGGGCTGTGGCAGGCAAGTTCACTCAGTGAAAGTATGCATCCTGACAGCGGTTTATGGGGAGTGGCTTGCTGAGGTGTGGCGCGGTACACCTCACCTGGCCTTACGGGCACACGTACACACCCACATTGGAGGGTTGGGCTCCACCTTCTCTGGGGTTTTAGAAACAGATGGCAGAGCACTGTACTCCGTGCCTCACAAGCATCTTCTGTCTCCTAGGAACAAGCTATGAAACGTGTTTCTCCGGATCATGTCAGATATTCTCAAATAATGCAGTCCAGTCTCATGGCAAAGCGTGTATTAGACCCGCCTGTTAACCTGGAAGAAAGCGCATCAGTGTCACGTTTTGTGTCACCGAGACGTGAATATTACATCCCTGTATGAAGGTGCAGTGTTTTGAAGTGACAGTTGTCTAACTTCAGAGCTAGTTACACAGTACTGTATATAAAGTGAGAAAGATGGTGGGCAGGTGGAGCAGTGGATGGGGTTCCAAACACAGGGCTCTCAAGTGGGAGACTGTTGTTCGAGACCGGTGTTTAGTTTTGCAAGTTACGTTAGTGGCGTTTGTCACGTGTTTTGAAGTGACAGTTGTTACGTGACATTTGTCACGTGTTTTCCATACTGACGTTACGTTGTTCCCCTTTGTGTTTTACTTAGTTTACGTACTTATTTTAAGCCCAACCATGATGTTTTCCCTTAAACCTAACTAATTGGTTTTGTTGCCTGAACCTAAATGTGTGCCGTTACCGCCCCCTGCTGGTACTGCACGTTCATACAGGCGTGTAATATTCCTGTCTCTGCAAAGCAAAACGTGACACTGACACGCTGTCCTCTGGTGGACAGGTGGGTCTGTTACACTCTTTGCCGTGATATGGGGTTGAATAATGACCTCATTAGAACAAGTGTAGTTCAACTATACTGAGTAGACTGACTGCCAGTATTGGTGCATACAAGAGCTTTTTGCATGGGAAAGTCGCACACATGTGTGGCTCAATGAATCACCTGAGGAAAGTAAAACAAAAAAGACAAAAGAAGGCACGCTTAAAAAAAACAGTAAATATCGTCGACTTCTTTGCCTTTTTTATTTGTAGTTTGCTGAAAGTGATCAAATGAAAACACACACACACATCTAGATGTGGATCATTTCCAGTGTGCTATGTAGTCCTATTATTTAATTAATTACATAATCTCAATAATATGGATTTGCAGTCATATTCAAAGTAATACCTTTCCCCAAGTAAGAATGGATCTAAACATGAAATGATTTTACCTTTTAGGTTCGCTTCCTGGAGCAGCAGAACAAAATGCTGGAGACCAAGTGGAACCTGATGCAGGACCAGACCACCAGCCGCTCCAACATCGACGCCATGTTCGAGGCCTACATCGCCAACCTGCGCAGACAGCTGGATGGGCTCGGCAATGAGAAGGTCAAGCTGGAGGGAGAGCTGAGGAACATGCAGGGCCTGGTGGAGGACTTCAAAAACAAGTGAGTTAATACCGTTCAGGAAACAGAGTGAGTCTTTGAACGCAACGGCTGACCCACAGTGGTCGATGCCCACGGTAATTTTCCATCAGCTAATTTTTCCACTCTTTGTGTCAGATATGAAGATGAAATCAACAAGCGTGCTAGTGTGGAGAACGAGTTTGTGCTCCTTAAGAAGGTGAGAGATGATCTGCGATTCTAAAGCTCCACCATGTCATTAACAACAGTGGAAAGAAATATTGCTTTTTCTCTGACCCATCACCAATTGCCGACCACTTCCTTGTTCTCCGCTTACAGGATGTAGATGGTGCCTACATGAACAAGGTTGAGCTGGAGGCCAGGGTTGACTCCCTTCAGGATGAGATTAACTTCCTCAGAGCTGTCTATGATGCTGTAAGAAAAATGAACCACACCTCAGTCCTATTATGTCTGTTTCTTTGCTCTCACTTTTTTGGGGAAACAATTCTTAATTTACCTAACCTGAAAGAGGGCTATAAATGGCACCGGTGGGCAAAACATAATAACTAGACCGGCCAGAGGGTTTGTTTCACAGAACCAGCCGAGAAGCTGTGATTGGAGACTGTTTGGAAAAGGGCAGGCGTTTTAAAAAAAAATACTTGGCAGGTGATTGGATGAACCATCTGTCAATCAAACTCGGCCAGTCAGTCTCAGGATAACATCTTTTCCATCGAGAAAAGCCTTCAGAGTCGTTCTTTCTCTTCTTTCAATGATAAAAATACACTCCACTTCTCATATAACTGATGCTATTACAGCATCTACGCTGACCTCTTCGGGAGCGGCCATGGTTGTTTAGAACGAATAGTCGCCTCTCTGTGTCGCGTCACACACACCTAAACCACCACGCCTGTAGCTGCTAGTAGCTCCTCACAGGATTGGTCCGTGATCTGGCTTGCCGGCCACAAACGCATTACTTGAATTCTTCCGAGATGGATTTGTGCGTGATATGTGATCCTGCGATACTCGCGTGATTTTGTGACATCGCGAGATTCTAGTTGCCGTGCAAGGGTACACAGATACAGTATAGATATAGATATTGTTCTGCCTTTACACTCTAACTCTTGATTTCATTTTTAATGAAATGACATGCATTTCTTGTGCAGGAACTGCGTGAGCTCCAGGGACAGATCAAGGACACCTCAGTCATTGTGTCGATGGACAACACCCGCGGCCTGGACATGGAGGCCATTGTGGCGGAGGTCAAGGCACAGTATGAGCAAATCACCAAAGACAACTGTCAACAAGCTGAAAGTTGGTATACTCAGAAGGTAGGTGGAGAGAAAAAGTAATCTCAACAACAACTCCAATATGAAAAACACATCCTGCAATGTCAAATAAAAGTGGAGAGGACAGTCTGTGGAAACTGTAATAACAATATATATATATTTTTATTTATTTTTTTTCAGTACGAGGAGATGCAGTCCGATGCAGGCCGGGCTGGAGATGACCTTCGCGCCACCAAGAGTGAGATTGCTGAACTCAACCGCATGATTAGCCGCATCCAGAATGAGATTGAGGCAGTCAAGGGACAGGTTAGCTCACAGTAACATAACAGTTACATGATTGTATATATATATATATATATATATATATATATATATATACAACATATATATTTTGCTAACAGCATATATATTTATATAACTTTCAAAACCCCTCAGCGTGCCAACCTGGAAGCCCAGATCGCTGAGGCTGAGGAGCGCGGTGAGCTGGCAGTGAAGGACGCCAAGGCCCGCATTAGGGACCTGGAAGAAGCCCTGCAGAGAGCCAAACAGGACATGGCCCGCCAGGTCCGTGAGTACCAGGAACTGATGAACGTCAAGCTGGCTCTGGACATTGAGATTGCCACCTACAGGAAGCTTCTGGAAGGAGAGGAGGACAGGTACGAGCTTAGCTACTTTGAACTCATAGGAGTTAACCTTTTCTAAACACTACGCAGCAACATCAGCAGCTCAAATTGCTCATTTATGTGCCTCTCTGCAGAATTAGCAGTGGTGGTGGGCAAGTATCCATCCACGTACAAAGCTCTGGTATGTATCAACACATATCTTTACATTTCAAGTCATTTTTAAGCCAGTTCATGAAAATATAAAAATAAAAATGAGAAAACCTTCAGTAAAACTATCAGTTTGGTCCAAACGTGTTGGAATGGAGATTGAAATTCCTGCCATCTCATCTGAAAATGTCTTATTCTCATCAACAGGTGGTGGCGGCGGCGGCGGTGGCTATGGCGGCGGCGGCGGTGGCTATGGCGGTGGTGGCGGCGGCGGCGGTGGCTATGGCGGCGTCGGCGGTGGCTATGGCGGCGGCGGTGGCGGCGGTGGCGGCGGCGGCGGTGGCAGCTATGGCGGCGGCAGCTATGGCATGAGCATCAGCGGCAGCGGCGGCGGCAGCGGCGGCGGCAGCGGCGGCGGCAGTACCAACTACAGCTATAGCAGTGGCAGCAGTATCCAGACAAGAAGATACTTGTAGTGTCATGACAGAGAATCCTTACAAGGCAACAATCATTGCACACAAAATGCCAACAGCAGTTCTTAGATTTGTACAGAAGGAGGTCCGGATGTTGATGTTCTTGAATTAAAAAGCACACAGGGCATAACTCCTCGTTTCTGCAATGTCTCTTCTGTTGTCTCACATCTGTCATTTTGTTGTGTATTTTGACATCATCGAAAGCAGCCGCATATAACACTTTCATATTTGTTTTTTGGGATCCTCTTTTTCCTCTCCTATTCTGAGAGAAATACTTCCATTTCCACTCTGAATGAAAAAGAAACATGAATAAGGCTGACTGGGACAACCAGATTTATTGTGGATTTGTACCACCAAAATGTCTGAAATAAATCTGATTTCATATTCATTTTTTGGCAGTTTTGTTTCCTCTTATTTACTTTTGGTGTACTCAATACAAATACTTTGTGTTTATAACTGATGGTTGGTTGAGCCCTGCCACCCTCATCAGAATCAGGATCAGCTTTATTGGCCAAGTATGTGTACAATTACAAGAAATGTGACTCTGTTGATGTTGTTGCTATCAATGTACTTACACAGAAATAGAAATTTAGCTAAAAACAAGGACAACAAAGCTGAATAAAAGTAAACAAACATTTAGCTATTACGTACATTCAAGTAGGCGAAAGAAGATATATATACAGTATATATATATATACATACAGTATGTATATATATATATATATATATATATATATATATATATAT